>CAUYQG010168010.1:0-37078 GCA_963574415.1 Tarsius wallacei | reverse complement strand
GCCTGTAATCCCGCGCCTTTGGGAGGCTGAGGTGAGTGGATTGCCTGAGCCCGCGGGTTCGAGACCCGCCTGGGCAACTTGGCGAGACCTCATCTCTACAATAAATAAAAAAAATCAGCAGGGCGTGGTAGCGCGCGCCTGTAATTTCGGCTACTCGGAAGGCTGAGGTGAAAGGATCGCCGGAGCCCAGCAGGTCGAGGCTGCGGTGGCCGGGAGCGGCCACTGCACTCCAGTCTGGGTGACAGGGTGAGACTCCAACCCCCCCCCAAAAAAAGAAAAAAGAAAAACAGGCTTCTGTAACTAGATAGTAATCCTTTACATTAAAGTTCATAGAGTCGAAGTGTCCAAAATATAATTCTCACGAGAAACAATATATGTGTATGATCTGCTACAATAGCTCAGTGAACTCTGCATTTGGAAAACCAAGAACAACAGATAACATGACTAGATTCCTCAAACAACATATGAGCAAGAAAATAAATACTACAACTAAAAGAGAGTGGAAGGTTTGCAAAAACAAGAGATTAGATAGAAAACAAAATTCAAAGAATATCTAATAATACCACCACCATTACTATTCCAATTCATAGCAACGTTCAGTGTGCCAAACTCTTATTTTATGGCAGCCACTATACTTGGTATTTTATAAATGCTATTTAACTTAAACTTAAAATAATTATCTGACATACTTGTGTATTTTTAATGGATATTTTAATTCCTAATATATATTTGGAGAACTGACAAAGAAATGGACCTCTTTGATCTAATGATATTCTATTCCCTTCTAGTTTTTTGTACTGGAATAATCACATGATTCAGTTATAGCCAGTAATCCCTGAGGACTGTTTTTCTAGAGATTTATTGGAAAATACTTTCTCCTTTTTATAGAAAATCTACAGCATACTGCATATTTCTTTGATACAGAAAGTAACTAAGAAAGCATATGGTTCTCCAGGTTTCTAGCAGGCAACTTCTGTCAATGAGGGAAGCCATCCTGTGTTGACATGGCCAGCATACAGTAGAATGTGCAGACAGGACAATAGAAGAAAATCCGGGGCAGCATGCAAGTCAATTCTGGCCAGGAGTCTAACGCATTCCCAGACTCTCCCTTTTTTGAATTAATAAAGTTTCATATTGTTAAAGTCTTTATCAGTTGGCTTTTCTATATTTTGAAGCTGAAAGCATAATAACAAATAGAATTATTCCAATTTTATACATGAACAAGGAACACTCAAATGGTGAGTTAAATTGCCCATGATCATAATGCCAGTAGCTGGTCTATTGTCTTTAATCCTAGTCTTGCATGCCTCACTACCATTAACTCCTTTCCAGAAAGATCTAAAAGGAAACTTAAATCCAACACTGAGAATTTTAGAGTTATTATTTGATGTCCTTCCTGGTTTTTTAATAAAAAATTGACAAACACTGCTGCTTTTTCTGGTTGCTTTGTAAGGTAATAATAAAACAGAGAACGCACGCGAGAGAGAGAGACCGGTGTGTATTTCTGAACAGAGTACAAAGATCTTTTGAAGAAAAAATGTCGCAACTTAGTATTCTTATTGTTATACATTTTTCAGACACAGTTTAATGCAAAGTAATGATTAATTAATTATGATTATGATGGGTAAAACAAATTCAACAGTAAAATGTTTTGTTGGTTTTTATCTTAGTGCCCTGGTAAAACAGAAAATTTGAATGATCTATGCAGATTTTCCTGAATCTTTTTGTCTTGATTGTTAAACTATGTGAAAATCAAGTGGTCAAAAGGTAAAATTTTCTGTGTTAAAAAAAATTGAAAAATCATATTATATATTTTCTACACAGTTTGGTTCCTGTGCTAATGGGTAAAATTTATCTGTTTATTTATTTCTTATTTTAGAAGATCAACAAATGAAATTAGTGCCCTTAGTATCTAATTGCTGCCTTTTGATGTAGATAAAATACTTTAAGCTAAATTTAGAGTTAGCACTATTACATAGAAATATATTAAAATGATAACCCCAGAGCTCTTCATTTCTATCTGGTTCTTATTTTAAGAGTCATCAAGATTTTGCAAAAGCTGTATTTTTTTTGTCTACATTATATTGTTTTATGACAATTTTATTGTCATAAAACATCCCTAGAGCATAAAAGAGGTCAAATGTTCTTAATAGAATGCTAGGAACTTAGGCTAATTTTTTTTTTGCTTGTGAATATATTGTTATTTTATTTTTATTTAAAAAAAAATGTTTAAGCCAGGCCTCTAATCCCAGCACATTGAGAGGCTGAGGTGGGAGGAATTGCTTGTATCCTGGAGTTCAAGATCAGCCTGGAAAATGTAGTGAGACGTCATCTCTACAAAATATTTAAAAAATTAGCCAGGCGTGGGGGCACAAGTCTATAGTCTCAGCCACTGGGGTACTGAGACAGGATTGCCTGAGCTCAGAGTGAGGCTGTGGTGATCCATGATCTGTGCCACCACACTCACACTCTGTCCTGAGCAACAAAGTGAGATCCTGACTCAAAAAAAAAAAAAAAAATTAGATTGTCACATTACTTTTCACTAGTTTCATCATAATATTGAAGGAATTTTCAGATAATCATTAATGTATATTTTTAAGTGATTTTTTTTTTTTTGAGTTGGAGTCTCACTCTGTCGCTCAGACTGGAGTGCAGTGGCCGCTCCCGGCCACCGCAGCCTCGACCTGCTGGACTCCAGCGATCCTTCCGCCTCAGCCTTCCAAGTAGCTGGAACTACAGGCACGCGCTACCACGCCCGGCTAATTTTTTGATTTATTGTAGAGATGAGGTCTTGCCAAGCTGCCCAGGCGGGTCTTGAACCCATGGGCTCAGGCAATCCACTCACCTCAGCCTCCCAAGGCACGGGACTACAGGCTGAGCTACCGAGCCCGGATTTTAAGTGATTTTATTTATGTGTTCTATAAAGTGAAACTGATACTCAAAAGCTTTTAAAACTGGTGATTAATAATAATGTTTTGAGTTACAAATTTATTTAAAGTTCTTGACTTGTCAATAAATTAAATATAGCCCTATAGTTGTTTAAGTGAGTGTGACCATTTTGGGATGTGTATAAGTGAAAGCAGAAAATATATAAGATTACGAAAAAAACCCATTAAAAAAGTACACAAGAAAAGTGAACAAACTACATTAGAATCTTTGGAAAACTACCTATAATATATGAAATTGCTTTTCCTAGGAGAGTAGATAAAAACAGTCTTGGTTAATTAGAGAAAATAGTAAACATGTTACATGATGAGAAACTGTGAGTAAAAACAAATGTGTAATTGAGATTGTTTATGAGAAATGATTTCTAAAAGGTGTGTATGGACCAAAAATGGATGGATGAGCTTCCCTTTCAAACTCATGAGTTTGTGCAATGGAGAAAATCCAAAAAAGAAGAAGAAGAAAAAAAACAGAAACCCGAAAGACATTCATGATCTTCAACAATTTAGGAATTGCAATGTTAGTACAAAATTGAATAAAAGTTGAGCTCTTATTTTTTTTTTTAGTTTGGAGTCTCACTCTGTCGCCCAGGCTGGAGTGCAGTGGCATACTCATGGCCACCACAGCCTTGACCTGCTGGGCTTAGGTGATCCTTCCCCCTCAGCCTTCCAAGTAGCCATAGCGTATGCTACCACACCCAGCTAATTTTTTTTTTTAATTTATCAAAAAGCAAGGTCTTGCCATGTTCCTCAGGCAGGTCTCGAACCCCTGAGCTCAAGCAATCCTCTTGCCTCAGCCTCCCAAAGTGCTGGGATTATGGACTTGAGCCACCATGCCTGGCCCAAGTTGAATTTTTAAAAGTTAAATTGCAATATGAAAAACTTTCTTTAAGACAGGGTATAGTTGTTCAAGCTTGTAATCCCAGCATTTTGGGAGGCAGAGGCAGGAGGATTGTTTGAGACCAGTAGTTCAAGACCAGCCTGGGCAACATAGCAAGAGTCTGTCTCTATAAAGAATAAAGATAAATAAAAATAAAAATAAGCAGAGTATAGCATGTGCCTGTGGTCCTAGAACTTGGAGGTTGAATAAGGAGGATTACTTGAGCCCAGGAGTTTAAGGCTGCAGGAGGCTATAATAGTGGTTGTAGTAAGATACAATTGTGCCACTGGTGACAGAGTGAAACCTTGTTGCAAGGGGAAAAAAAAGGACTTAAGTAAGACATAAAATATGTGCATTAAAAATTTTTATAACTTAGCTGAAAGACTACTTTTTAAAAAATTCTGTGTCTTCTTGTTTGGTTTTTAATTTTGAATTCACTTGAACTCCCAGAGTAGTGTGACTTTTTATCTATTTTTCAATCAGGTAGTCTTCCACATTATTAGATTTATCTTATAAAATTATTACATCTTATAAATAAATGCTAATTCCTTATTTCATACATTTGTAAGACTTGTATATATTGTCTCCTTAAAGTGTAGAGAGGAGGTGACACTTTACATGAAAAAATAAAACTTTTTAAAAGAAATGACATTCAACTATTGCAGTACACTGGTGGCATTAAGAAAGAACCTCCAAGTTAAGCATAGCTAGAGGTGAAGTTACATTGATTGGACAAAAGATAAAGTTGGGAGGAGGTTGTTTTGTTTTGTTTTGTTTTGTTTTGTGTTTTTGCTGCCAAGCCATGTAATTTTGGAACCATAAGCAAAGGTATATTGACTCTTTCTGCTATCTTGTTTGATTGAAGTAGTGTCATGGGATTTCATTAAAGTGATTGCATTTTTCTTGTAGTACAGGGTTCTGCATCAGTGTAAAATACCACAGGATGATTTCAACAGGGGGCTTGACAAGGTGTCTGGCAATGTTCATGTAGTGGAAAAACATATGGCCCACCTGCCCTTGGATTGTAGATTGTGACTCTACATGACTTCACTTGATGCAAAATAAGCTTTTTACTACAGTGAAAAACATTATGCTCCCATTGAAACTGACATAAAATTCTGCTTTCTTCGCTGTCTTACAGACTTTGGAATTTGTTTTTTGCTGATCCTAGAAAATAGAGTAGATGGCATAATCTATGAATAAAATTTTGTATAAAGTCTTGTACATTTTAGCTGAAATTGTGAAATAACAAAAATGACCTAAATAAAAAAATGTTTTGAATTTGAAAATCATCTGCCATTAATATAGCTTTAAATACTTGTTAAGTGTTTTGGCACCCAATAAAATGACTTACATATCTTAATACCATTATTGAGAGTAAATTCTTCTCTTTAATGATGGGTATTATAATTTTGAATTATCGTGGAAATATTTAATGCATGTCTTTCAAGGTTGCTGGTTCCTTTTAATTTGTCCATGAACGATTACTCTCAATCTTTTATAATATGAGTTTGTTATTTGATTACTATGATTCAGCAAATAAAATATATTTTAGTTTAATTTATGAACCTCCCAATTCACATTATTGTATATATTTTTTATATCTTAGACCCCAAATGTGTGAAGAAAGTAAGTGAATGCTTAGGCCAATGAAGTGAGGATTACTAGTATAATATGTTCATAGATGTTAAAGTATAAAAATAAATCTGACAGAGATCACATTTATTATAGGAAAATCCTTAAATAAAATTCATTACTGATTATGTAAAAAATAACATCAAAGTTGATTTCTTGGCTACTGATTTATACACGTACTTATGTAGTAAAATATACATGGCATAAAATTTATCATTTTGATTATTTCCACCCAGACTGGAGTGCAGTGGCATGCTCATGGCCAGCCACCACAGCCTGGACCTGCTGGGCTCCAGTGATCCTTCCACCTCAGCCTTCCAAGTAGCCAGAACTACTGGTGCGCCGCTACCACACCTGGCTAATTTTTGATGTATTGTACAGATGAGGTCTCGCCAAGTTGCCCAGGCAGGTCTCGAACTCTCGAACTCAGGCAATTCACTCACCTCCGCCTCCCAAAGTGCTGGGATAACAGGCTTAGCCACTGAGCCCGGCCAAAACAATCTATCTTAACAATGCTTTCCTTTTCCCAATTTGAGACATTCTACCCCTTAAACAATAAATCCTCATGTACTATCTCTTTTTGTGTGTGCAATCTCTAATTATTCACTCATGTAATTTGACATAAAAATCTTGTCTCATACTCAAGTAATTAGACATAAAAATCTTGAAAATGTGATACATAAATAGTAATGCAGTATATAACTCATTGGTTTAGAAGTCACTTTGGTAATAGTGTCATTATGTTAAGCTGTACATGTGGATAACAATACATTAATACCAAAAAATATCTATACAAAATACTGAAACTTAAACACTAATGGTGAACAGTTGTTTTGTGCACCAACGTTTTCTTTATTAAAAATACAATGGTAATAGGTGAAGGAGAAAAACTAAAAATCTAGAAAAACAAACACAAAATATTCTTTGAAATAAGCTACCTGGACAATCAGGAATTAAGGAGCAGAGAAATGAGTCAACATATTATGAGTTGTTATTTTCTTCAGGTCACGTGCCAATTGTTAGTGTAGATCATGAGAATAAGAATCCTAGAAGATAAAAGAAGCTAAGAAGCAGAAAAAACAATAGAGTTTTCATAAATTTGCATGACAGGGGATATAAAACTTAAAGTTCAAGAGTAACCAGAAAGTCTAGGATTAGAAAGACAAGTGTTTTGAAGAGAAAGGAGACTAATCCCCTAGAAGCATTTGTCAGATTCTTCATTTGTGCAGGAAAAGAGCCTAAAGAGCTAATAAGAAACCACTGAAAAACAATGGTATTATCAGCAGACTCCTGGTACCAGGGAAACAAAAAATTAGGACCTTCCAAATGGCAAGGAACCTAAGACATATATCATGCTTGCAGCTGAGACACCAAGGAAACTGCAGCAGAGAAGAAAACAAAATGAGATGTAAATCCAGTATTAATGTAAATTACAACTTAGTTTGGAATCAGCTCAGTCCATGAGTGAATTAAAGTGATATGCCTCTTATTTTAACTACCTGCAAGATTAGTGTGGTACATCTTAACTAGAAGAAGGTAGCAGCATTCATAGCCTATATAATTTTTCAAAATTTCTGGGCATAGCCAAAAATGAAAGAAAAGGAATATAGAGAACATAGGTGCAGATCCAAGTACACCCCTGATCATAAACTTTAAAATAATTGTGAAAAATATGTTCAATAATGTTGACAAGATATACAATTTTAGAATTAAAATATACACAAAAGACTTCTCTAAAAATATATAATTAAAATATAAACTAATTTAAATTACAAACTGAATTAAATATTAACAGATTCAATGAGCAAAGAGAGGAATAGATAATTATAAAGCAGGTCAAAAAAATATTTTTTCTTTTGCTGGCTTAAAATAATAGTTTATTCTTTCACATTTCATGAGACCAGAACCCCAAAATCAAATTTCAGCAGGGTTGGTTCCTTCAGGAGTAAAAATAATTTTAAAAGAGTTTTTTGAGAAGGAGTCCTAACATGTTACATCAGAATGCAAGATGCAAGGAGAGAGAATGGAGGAGAAGAAATAATTGATGTGACGTTGGCCAAAAATTCTGAAAAAACTGTTGAAAGACATCAAGTCAACAAGGCACACATTTGAAAAAATAAACAAGTACTAGAAAACCATGCCTAGGTCCATTATTACATAAGTAGGTGCATTTGAAAAGTCATAATTCTTTAAAAGAATAATAATCTATTTTTAAAACTGAAATGATAGTCCAAAAATATATTTAAATTGCTGACAGAAAATTATTGCCAACCCATGTTTTCATACCCAGCACATGTATTTTTAAATGTGAAGCAAATATTGATATTTTTTTTAAAAAAGAATGTGCATACACTAAAATAAACAAGATTTCTTTGGCTATATAAAAAGTATACTAGAAGAAAATGGAGACATGCAGAAGCATATGAAGAGCAAATGAAAGTGTAGACATGTGTGAAAATATAAATGGGTTTTAATTTTGCACAATTATAAAGATTTATCATGATCACGGGGATGGGCTTAAAATATATGGATAATTAAAAGACATGACAAGCATTACATCAAAATAAATTGTTCTAGGTGGTTTCCATTTTCTTGAAAATGGCATTTCACATTAACAGTTATGTATATGGCTATCTCCACTTTAACTACTAGAAAACAATCTACCTTTTGCTCAAAAAGGTATATAACTAAAATGCCAACAGAAGGGAAAATATATTGTTATGAAAGAGGCAAATGTGATAAAAATGTTACAAGAGACAGTACAGTCAATGAGACAGGTAATACATTAAAAGCATAAAAACAAACATTAGCAAATTAAATTGTAGTTAAATGATACATATCCATTAGTTAAAAATAAAATTTGTCAGAATGAAAATCAATTCTGTGCAGCCTGTGGAATCACTTTAAATGTAGGAAGATAAGAGTTCTTCTGTAGTAGAGATAGTGATCCTTTTTCATTCTTATTTATGACAGATATATTTTCAACTCATTTGCATACTGATTTTTCAATAGAATATTTAGTCATGTATGTAATAGTAATCATACAAACTTTTCAGAATGTTTTATATATATATATATATATATATATATATGAAACTTCCTTAAGTGATAGACCTTCTCATTATTAATTTTTAAAGATTTAACTACCTCTGGACTGTACGTGATCTATTTTCCTTGGATTTTCATGCAACATTTTAATTTAATTTTTATGTGTAAGTCATTAAGTTTCTAGATCAATAGTCATTTTCCCAGTTATATCACGCAATCCATCTTTTTCTCACAGAAAAAAATAACCTTTATCTTATATTTAGTCATGCATATTATAATCTACTTTTGGATGTGCTATTCAGTTTCACTGATTAAATTATCTATTGCCACTATAGTGCTAATTTAATTGAGAAAGACTTGCAGTGTGTTCTGATAATTAACAAAATAATACTCCTGGTAGTCACTCTTCCTTTTTGTAAGTTTTCTTGGTTGTCTTTAAATATATATTTTTTATACATATATGAAATTTTTTTCTAAAGACAAAACTTACTCTTGTAATGCTAACGAAATGTATTTAATTTATGAATTAATTTTGAGAAAATAGATTTTTGTGATAATAAGCTTTATATTTCTTCATATAGTAGAGTCACCTTTCTCTTATGTTGACCTAGTTTTATAGTTTTAAACTAAATTATATAACTTCTTTTTGTAGGCTGTATGCTAATTTGTTAACTATAATTTCATATTTTTCCTTTTCTGTATCACAGGATGTAGTTTTAATTTTTACTTATAAGTAACTATTGTTAGAATAGGAATAAAATTAATTTTATCCTGCTTTTTCATTAAATATTTTAATGCTTCTTTATTTAAACTTAAAATACTTAATGATAAAGATAGCAGATAGTCAAGGTGTATAATAGTATGAGGGTTTGATATAGACACCGTGTAATTATTAATACAATCAAATTAATTAATGAACTCATTACTCTCCATGATGTAAAATAGTTTGTTGGGACCTGTTTATCTTATAACTAAAAGTTTTTATTCTTTGATCAACAACTTCTAGTTTATTTCTTCCCTCAGTTCCTGACAATCAACATGTTATTCTTTCATTCTGTGAATTCAATTTTTTAAAATGCCACATGTTAAATGCTTCTAAAAATATTTTATTTAGTGGACATGTTAAATCATATCCTCAGCAAAAATAACTGATGTTTTATTCTCAAATTTTTATATTAATGTGTTATGGTTTCAATCAGTAAACCTTCAAATAAGCTGCCAAGCAGTAATGAGAGTGGTAGGGCAACCCTTAAGTTTTTAATTTTTATTTTAATTATTTTAATGTCTAGGGCAAGTCTAGTGAGGGAAATATAAGAACTATTTATGGAATAAACAGAGATTCTTAGTACACTTGGCCACAAATATCCTATTTTTAGAAATGGTCATCTTTTTTATTATAAAAATAATTAGCCACAAATAAAATTGGTCAACTTTACTTTAATCTCTTCAAATTCTAACATTTCATGTTATAGTTAGTCACTCTCTTTCTAAGTGAGGTAGTATCCTATGATTGCAATGCAAGAATGAAAAATAACTCCAAAACAACAGAACAACTGAATATATATTTTGTAGATAAAACTAAATGACATCAAATATTTAGAGTGAAACCTAAATGCAATCAACATTTAGACACTTGGAAAGATGTTGATATTTTGCTAAAATTTTCAGTCTTTATCCAGATGTCTGGCAGCACATAAGGAAAACAAAACACTTTGTGAATAAACATCATCTCAATTACACCAAAATGGTGTTTTTCCACTGATTTGTAATTTGCTTTCTAAGACAGGACATAATCAAGGGTTGGGTGATTGTAGAGATTAACCATCCTGGCTTCTAAGAATAGAATACCACGTGCATTCATTAGCCATTTCAATCCTTCTGCCTTTCTAACAAAGACTGAATTAGGTGGCCATGACAATTTTAACAATCCTGTGCCTGATGCAAGAAATAGTTTGATAGGACCTAAAATAAAAATAATTATCTACTGAGGGCTTATTAACCTCTGGTAAGTAGGTACACCTTTTAAACTTTTAAGTTGTTTTCAGGATGAGATTAATGTCACTCTTTTTTATCTTTCTATCCAAAGATAAATAAATTATGTATCTATCTACTTGGAAATATTATTAGTCTTGTTTTAACAACATTTTTCTAACATTGGGGGAAATGAAGGCTCATAGGGCAACATGTAATATTGTTCATTAATGTTTAAGTAAATAAGTAATTACTACATATAAAATAAAGGAAACGTCTCCACTCAAAAAATTAAAAATAAGGAATTAACTTTACTTGAGTGTCTATTAGACAAATTACTCTTCGCTTTCTAATGCTATACAGAATTCTCTAATTTTTTAATATCATTTTTAATTCTGGAGAAAATATTTGACTCATTAGGTCTATTCCCCAATAAAAAGATATTTGTTCCTAAGAAGATAAAACCTTATTACATATACATTACAAATGTGAGGAAGGGAAAACACTACTTGGATAATGAAATTGGGTATAATTTTGAAAGTTTTGTTCTTATAATTGTTAGTTTCATATACAATTTTTTTTTATTTTTTAAATTACCACTTTTTCCCAAGACAATATTTCAGATTTTACCCAAAAATAAACATATAATGAGTGACAATTACAATAAAGCTCTGTCACAGAATCCTTAAGTCAATTTAGGGCAACCTGTACGTGTATCTAAATTTAATTTCCTTTTGCTACACCTGTATATCTGACGTTTTAAAAAAGATTTTCCCTCTAGGAGTTTATTGTTTGTATAAACTATTTTCTGTAAAAATAATTTTCTCATAAGCTACATGATGAGCTTTGCTCAGTTGTCTATGTCAGAACTTAGCTTTATGAAACTTAAAATTTGATCTAGGTTGAGTGTACAAGTATTATTTACACATCCAGCCTGTACCTGTGATCCTTTCTCCACAATTGCTGTTTGCTCTCCAGCATCCAAAGGTAATTGATATCCCAATATACTTCATGACCTTCCCACACTACACCAATGAGAAAAAAACAAAACAAAAACAAAAAACCTGTGTTCAGTATCTGTCATTTATTTGACAGTATAAATTTTAGTTTACTTTTGAATACTTCTGAAAATAACTATGCTTTAATAATATCTGGGGTAGTACATTTAGATATTGTTCATATAATCACTACTGTTCATATAAATCTAAGACATTTTTGGTCTGTAATATGATCAGTGTCATCCTTAACCAATAAGAATAGCTGAAAATGTGATTCAGGAAGGACTTATAGATAATCATTTTATGTAATGCGAAAAATATTCTCTTTTTACTAAAACTTGTAGTAGAAGTTTATAAACCTCTCACTGAGACACAGATTTAAAACAAAAAAGTATATGCAGGCATCTGCTAAACGAAGACTTAAAGATGCAAAAGACCTCTTTCTAATTTCTATTAATGTTAGGATTTATAAGGCATCAAACTAAGAACATTATCAACTGAAACTGTGGAAACACAGGTCATAATGACTATTATAAGTGTGGGATTATAGTCACTGAAAACAAGACTGAGAAGTCTACAGTTTTATACCAGTACCCCAACACAGGCTAAACCATAGAGCTGGTGCCAGTTTAAATCACACATGAGAACAAACAGTAGGTAATGGGTCAAAATAATAATAGAAGGACTAGATTAGAAACAAACAGAAGAATCCCCCTTAGTGTGTTTCACTACATTTTACATCAATTTCTTAAATGGAATGAATTGGAAATAAACATAAGAAAAGTGCTGAGGTTGTATCTAGTATTATCCGCAGTTTACGTGTGTGTGAATGTATGAGTTTTTATGTATGAGTTTATGTATGAGTCATGATTGAGCTGGACGTGAGGAATGTACTTGTGATAATAATTGAAGGCAACGAAGTATATATTCTATTTCCTCTTCATCCACTCTGAACTGATTCCTATGGCCTTGCCTTCTTTGCAGACTTCTGAGTCTTCTCAGGATAATCAATAAACGACTTCAGCAGAGATTATGGGTTCATTACCTGCTGAAGTTAAGTCAGAGGAAATGCAGTGTCTGCCATGGTTTGGATGAAGATGTGCTGATATGAAAGCCTGAGGATCAAAGGGTACATGAGTTAGAACCTGTGTCAGGCTTATGCAGAAACAATTTTGTAAGAAGTTTGTGGGGCAACCTCCTAGGGTCCCCTCCCAATGTGGGAGCTTTTCTGTCCTCTCAATAAATCCTGCTTTCTGAAAAGAAGAAGAAGAAGAAGTTTGTGTTATTAGCAACTGCACACAGCCCCTGAATCAGATTGAGGATGAGACACTCTCTTCCCTTCCTCTCCATCAACCGCTTAATTGCACTGACCTTTGACCCTCTGGAGACACCTTGTGCATATTCATAAACTGATAAAATCTGAAATAGAACATGGAGAAACAGAAGGAGGAGCTCTTGCAAAGTAGATGAAGAGAGGAAATGTTTTGTGAACAATCTCAAAGGTAAAAATTCTTTAATTTAGATGAAAAGAGAGACTACATGATAAGACAAAGATGACTAGAATAATAACGGACAAGATTAAATGTTCTTCTCTTCAAAGAGTATTTGTTGATTGGTTCATACTTAATAAGATTTTTGGTCTCATGTTCTAGAGTAAAGCACAGATAAACACAAAAAACATAAAGTCCCTGCATGTATTTAAGAACTGTCTCAACCAGATGATTACAAATTAATATTTTCAGTCAAAATTCAAATACCCAGGGTGAGGATTCCAGTCATTCAATGTCTTAGAACATGCATTTTGAAGAAATTCCATGCTCAATTTGCTGTGACGTGTGTCCATTCAGTACAGACAAGCATTTTTTGTAGCATCGCCTATCAAATTGTCTTTTAAGCAATACACTGAAATATGCCTTTTTGGTCTTCTCTCTGTGTTTTCTATGTTTAAATACACAAATACTTACCATGTGTTACAATTGCCTGAAGTATTCAGTACTAGCATGGAGTACAAGTTTGTAGCCTAGAAGCAATAAGCTATCCCATAATACTTAAGAGTGTTATAGGCTATAATATCCAGGTTTGTATAAATACACTCTATGATGCTAACCTAGTGGTAACACTTCTTAGTGATAAATTTCTTACAACGTATTCCTGCTATTAAGCAATGCATGGTTGTATATACACATATAATTTATATATACACTATATATTTGCATATATTCATATATGTGTATATAGATAATGAATAAGTACATATATAAATGTGTACAAATATGATATATGGATGATTATAGATTTATAGATATATTTAATTACAATCATGCTCCTGGTGAATTTCACAAGGCAAATGAAATTAAATTAACTGCTTGAAATAATGGTAATTAATTTTAAGTAGCCTTTACTGAACAACTGTTATGCACAAATTCTTCTGAGCGATGTAATAAAAAGGAGTGATGATATGGATTAGAAAACATTAGTATAATTGGATCAGAAAACATTAGCATTTATCCCTGTTCTGTTATCTGTTTTGTAGGGACACTTGTTAGCATTTCAGACCCATAATTTAAACATTTGTTGAGCAAGGAAACAACAGTCTATCAGAGAGTTGTCCTGTGTTCTCTTAAAAATGTCTACTCAAAACATGCCAATGACTTCTCACGTCTCCGAAAGTAAAAAAAAACAAAACCTGTGTTTAGTCTGTGCTATGGGTTTCATGTGATCTAGGTCTCTAGCACTTTCCAGACTTCATCATCTATTCAACTCTGTCCTTCATCCCCACAATTCAAAGCTCCTGTGCCATTTCCAAGTGCTGCTATCACCTGAGATGCTCTCTCCTCAAGTGTCTGAATGGATAACTCTCTCACTTAAAGACCTTTACTCTAGTGCCAATTTTTCTGTAAACCTCTCCTGAGTATTTTACTAAAATTTTAATTTCTGCCTCTGAAACCCATATTCACACACACACACACACACACACACACACACACTCACATACCTACAGTCACCCCCACATACACACCTACACGTCATATACCATTCACTGCTTTGGTAACATTCTCCAGAATTTATCTCCATCTCCATCTCACGTGTTTTATGATCTGATTTCCACACTTAAAGTTATTTGAGGACAGACTTTATGGTTAAATATTCATAACTTAAAATTTGTCATTTTAACCATTTTAAGTATACAATTCAGTAGTGTTAAGCACATTTGCAATGTTGTGCAACCATCACCACCACTCATCTCTAGAATTTTTTATCATTCCAAACAAACTGTAAACATTTCTATCATTCCTTCCCAACACCCAGTAAGTTCTATTCTATATTCTATCTCTCTGAATTTGCTTATTTTTTTCTCTGTGCTCCTAAACTCCCCATGTCTTCTCCTCTACTTATAAGGACACTGGTTCTTGTCAGTGTATACATAAATGGTGGTCCCTGGTTATGTGCGTGCATGCCTGGGTCCTAATCTCCTCTTCATATGGGGACACCACTCATACTGCATTTGTGTCTGTCCTTGTGACCTAATTTTACCTTAATTACCCCATTAAAGACCCTAGCTTCAAACATGGTCATCTTTTTGAGAATCTAGTGATTAGAAATCCAATGCGTGAGTTTTAGGTAGACAAAATTTAGCCCATGATATCCACCATGTCAAAATAATCTCTGAATCTGCCAGATTATTTTTCTAAATTTTTACCTCAAATCATTGGACTTGTCTCTGCATCCCTTTCCCCATCCAGGTAAAAGTTATCTGTTGACTTTAGTCTCCACCTCAGTTATTAACCACAACCTTGCTTACCTGGACCAGCTTAAATAGCACTTCCCCAAGGATGTCACTCCCCTTGGTTACTTCTTTTGCTAGGTCTCATAAATCCCAGCACTTCGGCCATCATAACCTTTATCATATATCACATTTTTAGAGTGGCAGTATTGTGGTTTTTCTTAATGGTGAATTCAGACTGCCAAAGTTCAAAGCCGCTAACTACATATGAAACCTCGGGGAACTTATTCAAACTCCCTGTGCCTCAGGTTCCTCATCTGTAAAAGGTAATCATTTCCTTACATATAAGTAAAAGAGAGTCTGTCACTTAGTATGTTGTGAATAAGTGTTAGCTGTTTTGGATGATTTAATCTTTCATCTGCCTACACAAACTATTACCTTTAGGAAGCCAAGAAAGGTTGTGTGCTCACTGCCATATCCCTGATGCTAGTACTTACATATTAGCCATGTCCAATACATATTATTGGACTAAACAATGGCACAAGTATAGAAAAATCTAGTCCTTTATGATTGAAATGGGAGTAGTAATTGAGACTGACCTACAAACAACACAGAGAAATAACTTAGGGGTACTGGTTTAGAAGTAAGTCATTTGACCAGAGAGGGTTCCTATTGAAAAAATGCTATGGGGAGAGACACAGTCACCAAGTTTAAAAGAGCATTTCATTATTTTCAACAAGTAGAGGGCAAAGACAGAAATCTCAGCTCCAGCAAGCACACTGGCAAGAACAACAGAGACTTGAGATGAAAATGATTTGACTTGATAAGGGCTTGAGGTTTAAATAACAGACTTAGATGTCAACACCGTGTCCAAAGCCAGGGTGTTGTGGTCACAGGAAGGCCATGTGGGTCAATACTGAGCTAGCAGTCCACGTTCAAATGATTTGCAAATATCTGTTTAACAAGGAGCTTTCCTACAGACTTTATCAAACCAGGGGCTCCCAATTCTGTGTATGTGATTTTTAAAGACTAGAATATATAGCTTTTATTGTTGCTTTCCTTATTGTTTGGCACTATAATTTAGGAGGCAGTTAACTCAGTAGATTTTTGGTTGTTTGTTTTGTTTTGTTTTTGCAACAACAAAAAATTGTTCTCTTGAAGTTTTGATTATCCCTCCTGTGCTTTGCTCTTTTCCAACTTTGAAGAGGCTTTTGAATGATAATAAAATTTATTTATAATAAGAAAAGAATTTTGGTTGTTTTCCAAGCATTTAGAAATTGGAAGTAAAGTCAGTTGAAACTACAGCCTTGTGCTAGAATGTAAAATAACATTCTGGTATTGTTCCTTAGCATTATTGTACTAAGGATAACAGTTTAAAATTATCATTAAGATAAAGGAGAGAGAGAGAGAGAAAGAGAAATTGACCATGACAAGGTGTTTATATGTTACCTCTCAACCTTCAAACTTCTCTGACTGGTGTTAACATCTAGACACCTTTGGAAATCATAGAGAAAATAATGTATTTTCTAGTTCTAAAGACAAGAACTGCCAGAATTTCTTCTCCACATTGAAATACTTTTCTACCAAAGTATGTAATGTAGGAAAACTAATGCTTTCTTATTTCTTTTTATTAAACTTGGATCACCTTTAGTTATATACTTGTAAATCAAAGTTTCCACTTAGCAAAATCTACCACATCATAAAAATTCTGCTTTTATAGTAACCCAAACCTCATGCACATACAATTTACTTATGTAATGCATCCTCACATGTACCCCACCACTCCAAAATAAAATATTTTTTTAAAAAAGATAAAAAAGAAAATGTGCATTTAGTGATTCAGCTTACAATTTCCTGATTATTCCATTTTTGCTACATTTTTGAAATGATACATATTTTTAAGGATTATATCAATGACACTTAGGGATTGGGTTTGAAACGTGAAATATTTAAAAAGCTAACATTTGTGTCAATTTCACACCCAAGGTCATGCCAGGATAATAAAAAAGAATTGAGAATCTGGAAAACAAACAAATAAATTTTCACTTTTCACCAATGAAAACTATTTATTTACAGCAAAGCAAAAATTCATTTTAAGAATATTCTCTTTCTTGGAATAAGAGCCTAACTTGCATGGACATTTGCCTTCTCATTTTTTTTCTTGTGCTTTGATGTTTCATTATAAAGGATAAAAGATTTATATTCTTATTAATTAGCAATTAAAAATCATGCTAGATCTGTTATTTTTAAAAATGTTTTTTGGCCATTGCTCTCAATTGCCCATATAATAGGGAAATTGTTACTTTTCAATTAAGATAATATCTATACAATTATAGTTTGTATAATAGTGATACTTTTGCTTTTTAATTTCCTCTGTTTTATAGACAGGAAATAAACTAGCAAACCAGAGCTAATTTCTTACCATTGCATATATGATTTTTTGTTCTCTCCTAAGTGTTCTTTCTTCCTTGAGTCAAAGATTCAGAGAAACTCATAGCTAATATACTAATATTTTGCATGACGATAGGCTCAGTAGGGAGAGTCATCCAACAATATTGCTTTTCTTTTATTTGGATGAACATAGCTTGATGTTTATCAGTCTAGTTTTCTTTTCTCAAGAGCATAGGAAGAATACATTTGCAAGTCTCCTGTGAAGTTAGGGTGTGGCCATCTCACTATTATTGAAAGTATTGCGGACAGAAGTGATATAAAATCCTTCTAATTATGACCTTTAGAATCATTTGGCACACTCTACATCTATACAAATTTAGAAAATAAAGCAGTCCAAGATGGAGAAACTGCTCAATAGAAGAGGCTTGAATGCCTGAATCAACCCTGCAGGAAATCTCCCCTAGAAGGCAAGGGTATGCATACCACTCTTCAGGGATACATTTTAAATGAATCAGGTCATAAAGATTTGGGGATTTATTTTTCAATAGCTAGTGATAATTTCTCTGACTACCAAAGAACCTGCTATGTGTCAACCACTTTTCTAGGATCTTTGCATTTACAAATGGCAAAATCTGTAAGATAATTACCAGATGTATAGAAATAGCAATCAAATATGTTATTCTGCATTTTATACAACCCCTTGCTGAAAGAAAAACATAGTCATTATGAATAACCAGAACCCTATAAATAACCAGAAGATTTATAAGACATAATTCTGTTTGTATCATTAATATATATATATATATATACACACACACACACACACACACACACACACACACATATATTTAACTTTAGAGTATAAAGCATAAGATGATTAAGTGGGGTGGTATAGATAAATATTGACAAATACTAGTTCTTATTCTTACAAGCAAGAATTTCAAATATACCTTAGCCCCACAGAAAACACACCACTCAAGTGACTATATATATATATATATATATATATATATATATATATATATATAAAACTATACACTTGATATTTTAATAGATGTGTGAACTTAACTTCCTTACATATATTTGCTATAGTTTTGACCTAACTATATTTTCTTTTATGGCAAAGTGCTCTTCACTGGCATGCTATTATATCATCAAACACTGTTATATAATTAGCCAAATGTATGAAGAATAAATACTACTTTACTGACAGGTATAATTATAGAAAATTGGTAAATAGATACATTTTAATTATATTGTTAGTATTTAATATTATAGACAAAATACAGTCATACTTCATAATGAAATTATTCAAATTTTCTTTCTTCCAACACACACGTAAACATGCATGCCTTTAGTTATTAGCTGAAATTTGGTTTTGAAATTGTACTTGTGGGAAATTTTTCAATCAAAATTTGGAGCAGACATGGCAAAGGTTATTTTTAGAATGCTTTGAAATTTTGTCCCGAGACTAAGAACATGATGTGGATAGAAACTTTATATTGATTTTTTAAAAATTAAACTTCTCATGAAAAGTCAGGATGCTTTTTTTGGCTTAAAATTAAACACATTATGATCATCGGAGACTTGTTTCTTCACTGTTCTTGAAGAACAAGTTCTTTTGTTCAAGGTGAACAAAAATGCTTCTAATATGCTAATGATATTTCAACAACTTATTCATATTAATAAATTGTAATATTTTCAAGCATTTTATTCTATTTTGGGAAATATGGAGTCATGACACCATGTTGAATCATTTAAGAGGTGGCATATATTTTTCAGTGGTGGGATGACAAAGTAGTTCCACTTGTTGAAAGAGAAATTATATACATCTTCCCAAAGTTGGTATTATTTCATTCTCACACAACATATTAGTCCTTAGTCTTTTTCTTCTTGTTCTCTGTCTATAAGAAACTGTGCTTTTAGTTTGCAACTTTATTTTAAGCATTTTATATTCAAAACATGCACTATTTGTCTCCCTACCCCACTACTAAAACAACAAACCCCTTCACATTTCTGTTGCTGGCAGATTGATTGCATTCTCAAGCTGAGAGCCTAACTTCAACATTTAGCTGTGATACACAAGGCAAAACCATAACGCAATAAAAATGATTTGCTTATGTAACTCTTCTCTTTATTAACTCTTTATCAAAGTATTTCAACAAAGATATTTCAAAAATGTTATTAACAATGGCAGCCTCATGAGTGAGCTAGAAAATAATAAGGACCATGAAAAAGTTTTCATGAAAGTTTGTTGACAATACATTAAGGGAAGTAAAAATTTAAGTAAAAAGATCAATCATCGTAATATTAAGTCTTAAGGAAAATATTGAAAAAATGCCCAGAAGTGCACATGGCACATCAAGTTGAGAACATGTGATGCCAAGAGGTACAGAGGATGAGTGAGATAGAGAGCTGGGCTCTTTGAAAAGAAATTTGAGGTAAAGCAGAGTTTTGTAAAGAGCATTTTCTGAAATTTTTGCTATATGTTTTTTAATCCCTTCATTCTTTGCCCAACAGACTTTTGTTAAGATCTACATTATTGATGGTTACTTACAATTCCACTGTCTCATTTTTGTTTGTAGTTGGTGGTGGGCTTTCCTTGTGGTCTTTCTAGAGGCATTTGTAGATATCTATGTCTTCAAGTGGAAAGCACTTCATTCAAGATGACCCAGATATAGTCACGATAGTCAATTGGTGGGGCACTGTGACTCAACTCTAATTCTAGCAGTTTGGGAGAATGAGGTTGGAGGATTGCTTGAGACCAGCAGTTCAAGACTAGCCTGGGCAACAAAGCGAGAACCCATCTCTCCAGAAAATAAAGGTAAAAATAATAAAAGTAACCAGGCATGGTGGCACACACCTGTAGTCCCAGCTACTGGGGAGGTCGAAGCAGGACATCACTTGAGCCCAGGATATCATGACTGTGGTGAGCTATGATCATGCCACTGCGCTCCAGCCTGGGTGATAGTGATATTCCAATACAAAAAGAGAGGGAAAAAAAAGATAGTCAATTAACTTATTTGAATCAAGGATGGTAGAATTTGCATCAGAATTCTAACTTAAGAAAGATATTCCTGGGGTATTTGGAAAATAAGCAATATCATCCTGATTTGCACTGCCAACCAAATAACATTACAAGCATGTGGTAAGATTAAAAAATCCTTCTTAATACTGCTCCCAATCTAGTCTACTATCAAAATATGATTTGAGGAACAAAAAATTTTAGAGGATCATGCTAATGTTTATGCAATTAGAGATTCAGACAAAGGCAAAGCCAAAGGGGTCTTCCACCGAAGAAAATCTTTTTAAATAAAAATATATTCAGGGATCACTGAAATTCAACATTAAGAACAAGACTGTTTACTGAGCACATGCTATACATCACCTTTCTAAAGTAAACAAAATTCAATCTCATGGAGTTTTCTTCTAATTGGTAGTGGGTGGATAATCAATAAACAAATGTACAAATGTATGTATTTTAAGTTATATGAGGTTGGGGGTATAAATAAGTATGATACACGGTAAAGAGTAACAATGACATGGTTAGTGAATGTCAGAGAACTGAAGGAAATGGGGAGGCATCCAGAGAGTTATCACTGAAGACATAATAACAGTAAGAAGTTGGCTTGTTATGGGAATATCTAGGAACACAGGGAAGTTAGTGTGTAGAGAGCAAAAAGGAGGCTGATGCAAGGCATGGGAGGGGAGTTGGATTATACACACCAGGGTTTTTTATGATAGATTCAGGGTGCTCACACTGAAGGACCTTTGAGATTGAAAGGAAAGAGTAAGATAAATTTATTTAAACTGTGGAAAGATTGTTCTGGCTATGTGTGGAGAAGATCCTGGAGGAGACAAAGTTGGAAGAAGATAAGCTAGGTGCCATAGAAAGGCTCAAGTTAAGAGACACTAATGGTTTAGACTAGCTGATTAAATGGTATATATCCTGATTAGAGCCTACATCATTTGGTGATGGATTGGCTGAAGGGGTGTTAGAGAAAGAGATGACTCTAGGCATTTTAACATGAGTAGTGGGAACTGAGAGAAAGAAGATGAAAGGAGAAACAGTTTTCACAAGATTGGAATGGTGTATGTGTGTATTAGACAGTTTACACCGAGATTCCTTTCAGAGAACATCTTTGGAAGGCTAAGAGGGCTGTTATATGAGTTCAGTTTTGAGGGAGGAATCTGATATTTATAAGCACAAAGTATGTACGCTATCATGAGTCTGCGTTATATCACTGAACCAAAGTGACCACAGATTGATAAGTTCAGAATCCTAAACCCTGAGATCCTATAATATTTACACTTGAGAACTTGAGAAAAGAATTGGCAAAGATGATTGAAAAAGAAATGACTAGTGAAACAGAGAGAGACTGAGAGAGTTATGTTCTTGAAACAAGAGGCAGTCTGGAAAGTATAAGCAAGCTAGTATTATTTTTTTCAGAAAGATAAAAATTTAAAAATTACCAGGAATTTGGGCCAAAAAAGTTGAGTAACAATTTTCATAGGAGAAGAAAAAAAATCATATTAACAGGTGAAATATGATTTTTTAATGTATGGATGGACTCTAAGTTTTTTCAAAGCAAATTCACATCACAGGTTGTAGGCTACGTAAGCCTGGAAGGAATTCAGAAGAAAATCAGCAGGTATCCCTGGGAAGGAGTACTAGGATCAAATCAACTTCCCTGTTCTTGCTTTCCCTTTCTATACGTGAAGCACCAGGATTCTCCTCCACTTTAGAACTTGCAGGAACCTAGGAATATAAAAAATTCACTAACATTAAGGGAAAATTGGAAGCAAAGGAGAAGAGGTGGGGGCTGTGTTGCATTTTGAGGAGTAGATCTCTAGAATGCAAAGGTTATAGAGTCTGAGGATGAAAGGGAAAGAGAAGTGTTTGTTTGACTCAGGGAGCTACCAGTGGCTTACAGAACTTTATTTCTCAACAATTCTGGAGGTTGATATGTTCAAAATCAAGGTGCTGGCTGATTTGGTTACTGGTGAGGATTCATTATCTAGTGTGTAGATTACTGCCTTTCTTTTTTTCTTTTCTTTTCTTTTTTTTTTTTTTTTTGAGTTGGAGTCTCACTCTGTCGCCCAGACTGGAGTGCAGTGGCACGCTCCCAGTCACCGCAGCCTTGACATGCTGGCCTCCGGTGGTCCTTCCACCTCAGCCTTCCAAGTAGCTGGAACTACAGGCACACGCTACCACACCTGGCTCATTTTTGATTTATCGTAGAGAAGAGATCTTGCCAAGTTGCCCGGGTGAGTCTCGAACCTGACGGTTCAGGCAATCCACTCGCCTGGGCCTCCCAAAGTGCTGGGATTACAGGCTGGGATTACACTGAATTAGGCCTAATTACTGCCTTTCCTAATGAATCATCCTTGATGGAGAGACAGCCAGCTCTATTCTCTTTCTTTTCTCATAAGAATACTAATACCATCATGGGGTTCCACTCTCGGGATCACTTCTTAACTAATTGCCCCCCTTAAAGTCCCTATTTCCTAATACCATCTCATTAAGGGCCAGAGGATCAACATAGGTGTTTTGGGAGAATCCACACATTCAGTCCATAACAGTGAGTATTAGAGAGAGTCAAAGAGTCAAGAAATCATCCATGTGTTAAATACTGAACATATATGAAAATATTAAGACTGACTTTGGACTCTGATAAGACTCCATTGATGCCCATTTTGGTTCAGGAAAGAAAAAAAATGAAAATGGCAAAAAAGAAAATATACAGTCATTATAACATGATGAATGAAAGAAGAGGATAAAGTGATGTCTGCAGGTCGATGAAGGATGCAATTGGAAACAGAAATTAAATAGAAGGAATAAACTGAAGATTTGAGTAACTATTTGGAAGGGAGATGGGGAGTTTTCTAGGAGGAAAGTTACCATTCTGGATGGGTTTATAAAAATAAGGGATGATAGATAGATATAGATATATATACACATATAGACATACATAGACCACTATTAAGTTGTAACTGAGAAGGAAAACTTTTACACGTGCCCAGATATTATTAGAATTTTATTTTTACCTGGATATATATTTAAATGACCAGTTTTTAGCATGGTGCATTGAAGGCTATTTGATTTCTCTCCAACATTATAATTCCATCAAATATGTTTTAATTTTAATTCATATTCATGAAGTATAAGCATAAATAACAGCTCTTTCATACTCATTATATCTATCTCAAAGGTCATCAGATCATAATTCTTACAAATGGGCTTGCAAATTAAAAACACATAAATGCATGCATATGCTATATATCAAGGAAAATATAGTAATCTTATTTGACCTCTTCCTACACAAATTATTTTACCTTGATTAAGAAAAGCATATCAAGAAAAATGAAATATGACTACTTTTCCTTCAATTATTTTCAAAAAGCAAATTCACTCAAAAGCTGAAGGTGGAAAATATGCTTGTACTTAGTGAGATTTCGTTAAAATTATTTGTTTACTTGTGCCAGTCAAATCTGACCTTTACAATACAGTATTTGTTTAGAGCTACTGTAGATAAATTGAGAGCACTGATTCTAAATTGAAGATCTATTAAGTAATAAGTAGGATGTAGTTTTATAATCACCTTTGGGTTATAAACAATATTTACCACAAGATCAAAACATGTTGACTTAGAAGAAGTGAATGCAAATTAAAATGGGAGAGATTTTAGCAATGCAGTCAACAGTGAACAGAATTATAATATGTAATGTTATTAAAGATTTTAAAATATTACTAATTTCTGTTGATTAAATGGCAATTGTGCTCTGAGATATACATCCAACAACTATTTTAGGGCATTCCATAAAATCCATTGAAGTCTTTTGTTTCATAGATAGCAATATTTAATAGGTACATCAACTTTTTAAAAGAGTAACTAGAACAATCTTTTTTTCCTGCTATTTTTGGATTTTAATTTGTTATTACAAATTTTTAAAAATATTATTATAAGTGAAGAAAAGTAAACAACCACCTCTGATGTTTAGTATCTGGCCACAGGAGGTGAATGAGGGGGATATGTTAATAGCATTGCGCTAATTCCACTGCAATTCCACTTCATTATCTTATGCAGATATTCCCAGAAAAAAATGAACTTACTAGGAAGAACAAAAAAACAGTCATTGACATATGATGGCATATGAGTACATTGAAAAAGTGCACTAAATTAAAAATAGAGTCATAGGAAACTTCTGCTAGTTGCTTTTTTAAATTGTAATTTTAAAAAAATTATTGAACGACTAAAGAAATTATGTAATGGTATTTAGATTTTTGTATAAAAATAACTTTAAATGTATGACTAGAATGGTTCACATCCAATGTTATAAAAGAGTCTATTTATATCAATTACTTTAAAAATACATTAAGTAGCATTTATTACAAATATCAAAAAAATGTGCAGTGATTATTGGGAGATTATTTTTTAAACACTGGAATCTTACATTTTAAGAGAGATGCTGCAAAATATTTACTAAGTGTACTTTTATGATGATATAATTTTAATTACACTCAGAAATCTAAACTAACTTCATGACAATTTTAGACTATAATCCAAATCATTTAGACAGCCTTTCCAGGCCTTGTGGATCCCTCTAGATTTATCTGGTAACATTTGCAAGTAGTATATTCATATCAATTAAGGTATAGTTTACAAAAATAAAGCTAAAAATAGAAAAATATTTCATGATTTTCAATATTTCACCATGTGTGTTCCCTGCCAGAATGATCCTTTCTCTAATCTCCATTTGATGAATGGCCCAACCTGTCCACTGGCCCATTTTTCAATACCTAGGTCAAATATGTCCATGCCATCCGGGGAAGAATTCATTATTCTTGCCATTTTGCCCCCTTTGAACTGAGTAAAAACAGCACATAACAGGCTCATCAGTACATTGACAGTTATTTGTGTTATATTCATAATTCTTTTCTTTAAAATACTAGACACATAATTTATATTATAGGTGAACAAATCAATCTATGCATGAGCTAAAAAGGAATATTAAATAGTTGCAAAGAGTATATCATACAGTTTTACACTGTATATGGGAGTCATGAATTTTTCAGTTTGAGGTTAGGAGATGATTAGTACATCTTCCTCCATTGTGAAGTGACAATGCATGAACTCCCTCCTCTATTTTTGCCAAAATCCATGAAATCCTGAAGCAGGTTGTATTTTTGGATCCAATCTAATTATTAGAAAGAACTTACCTTTGTTAAAGTCGCTTCTCTTTTGATTCTAGTTCTTCTCTCTGGAGCAAAATTTGGGGCAAACATTTCCATTCTGTTCTACTGACTTGTGAAACACCTAGTTATCTTCTTTATATAAGACTAGGAACAGGAAACCAAACACCATGTGCTCTCACTTATAATTGGGTGATAAACCAAAGATTCACAAAGACATCGAGATTGGTATAATGGATACTGGAGACTAAGAAGGGGTGGGGGAAACGGGTGGAGGGACAAAAAGTCACCATCAGGTACAAAGTGCACAGACAGGGGTAGAGGGTACACATAAAGCTCGGACCAAAAATTATTTGTACCCCCTAAAGCTATTGAAATTAAAGAAAAAAAAACTAGGTTGTTCTCGAACCTCTTCACATCTGTAATATTTTTTCTTGCACATTGTACTTCCACTCAACAACTGAATTTACAGCCGTCTATCAGTTCACTCAAATTATTTGTAAACTCTACGGGCGGCACAAGTATCTGCATATGTGTCTTATCTGTTTTATTTGAATTTAGTCTCTTTTCAGGCTTTAGAGACATGTGTTGTTAATCTATCTATTCAATATGTCTGCTCTCTGTCTGTCTATTTATCTTTCTTAAAAGAGCCAATGAATGAATGAGGGGATAGAAAATTATAGAAAAATGTTACAGTAATTATAGGAAGTAGAAGAATATACATTGGCTTTTCTAGGGTGAAATATTTTAATTCAAACTATCTATAAATGTAGGCTTATTTACAGTAAGTCAAACCATGCACTTTAAATGCACATTCCTTCTTTCACTAAGCATTCTTTTAACAATTACTACTTTGGTAGGCACTGAGCTAGGTCATGGAGATAAAGCTGGGCCAGGAGCTCATGTAATGTGAAAACAATGTGTTTATTTTTTATAATTGCACATGTGACAAGGATCTAGTTAGTTTATTATAGTTATTTAATGACTACAACTTAATAGCATCATCTAATTATAAGACTACATTGAAAACCTCTATTAAGCAGCATATTTTTTATCTAGAAATGATTTAAATACAAATAATTTGTATTTTATCTCTCTATCTACAATTACTATAATACAGCTTAACCAGTCCTCAACACATGATGTTATTGCACATAAAAGGAATGACCTTCTAAATTAATATACTAAGGTTATTCAGTTCACTTTGAATTGTTTGGTAAATGGCAGGGACTCTCTATACTTTAAAAAGATTTGTCTTTCTCATCATAGAAACTCATTAGATGGAGAAAGACAGAAAAACAGCAATCAGTGGTGCAGTGTGCTCAATTCTAGAATTTTGGTATGTATTAATTATGACACAGAGATAGATGAAGAAATATTAGTTCTGCCTATAGGGTAGAAGATAATGATGATGATATTAATACTATCAGCACCTCTAAAAGTGAGAATAATGTGAGTTAAAATTCTGAAGTTCTTTTTATTTGCTAGGCTTTGTTGTAAGATATTTATATGAATTAAATTTCTTAATATAAGTACAGGGACACTTCAAGATATACTATATTATTACTTCCACTTTGCAAATATTTGCAAATACATAGAATGTGGCACAGTGGGATTTAAGTAATTTTTGAAAAATAACTTAAAGCTAGTAAAGCCATAGTATTTTCAATCCAACATATAATATTAGTTGCCTTAAAAAAAAAAAAAAGAAAGAGAAAAGGGGTCTATATTATTAGACTATATTCTATACTTAAGAAATATTTGTATCTAAGACATTTCTCTGAAAAACAAAATAACCAATGCAATACACTGTTCTTCCTGGGCTGAGCTTCTGTTTATTATAATTATTTCACAGAGATAATATTCTGAATGAATTTAAGATTAATAAATCTTAAATTGTTCTTAAAATGATTGCATCAGCTCTAACTAATTTTAAGTCAAAAGAACCGTCAAAGGATGAGAGCATATTTCATTAAACACATTTGCAACACTGATTTTCCTTAGATTTCACCATTCAACATTCAAATAATTATCATTTATCTGCCATATTGATTGCTCTCCTGAATTGCTATTTATACAGCAAATTTGGATTTTCTATGTAATCCAACAATATTGTGAGTTATTGCTGGGTGTCACTGGGCATCAAACAACTAGGTAGTTGATATACCACCATAACTTTGTTTGAATGGGACCATTTGTACATTCATAAATTAAAATCTGGAAATACTCTCCCACCACAACCACCTAATTTAATCTAAAGAGTAATGTCATTTGAAAATTTATGATGTCGTCTGTAAAAAGCACACTGTATGTACAAAAATAAATATCACTTATTTGCTGGATTTTGTGATTCTCCCAGGTGTTTCTATAATACTTCCAAAAGCAGTTATTTGCACAAAAATTAACTATAACTTGATTTAATTTGTAAGTTATTTGGAAATGTTTCTCAGGGGTATTCAAGTCATTGATGGTTAAGGAAGGGTTAAATAAAATGTAATTAGCTGCCGGGCTCAGTGGCTCAGCCTGTAATCCCATGCCTTGGGGGGCTGAGGTGAGTGGATTGCCTGAGCCCGCGGGTTCGAGACCCGCCTGGGCAGGCAAGACCTCATCTCTACAATAAATTAAAAAAAATCAGCCGGGCGTGGTAGCGCAGGCCTGTATTTCCGGCTACTCGGAAGGCTGAGGCGGAAGGATCGCCGGAGCCCAGGAAGTCGAGGCTGCGGTGGCCGGAAGCGGCCACTGCACTCCACTCCAGTCTGGGCGACGGAGTGAGACGCCAACTCAAAAAAAATGTAATTAGCTCACAGGGGCTATTCATATTTGTTTGCTAGTTCAAAAAGTATAGATTCATGACTTCAGCTGCCTTTTAGTAAAAGCTTGTTTTTATTGAAAACTGTTTGAGTCCACACTGTTTGTTACTATTTGTATTTGCACAGTATATATTAACCACACTTGTAGGAAACAGCAAAAGCTTTCCTATGTAAAGGGAAAGATGAGAATGGGGGAGAAAACCAGGTGCAAGACACAGCAGATGGAAATTATTACCCGTTAGCTTGCAATCAGCATCCTAGAAGAAACGATTTTAAAAACATGAAAAGCTAAAGTTTTCTCTTCCTGTTACACGAAGCTAATATTGCACTCCTGCACTTAAATACACATCTCAGCAGGTCTCCAGCTACGGGAGGGAAATTTTTGATGATCATACACAAAACAGAGCCATTGAAAAGTTCAAGCTGAAAAGGAAGGCTGAATTTCCGCCTGTCTTCTGTTAGTAAGCTGCTGCAGAATTTTCTGGAAAGTGAAATTAACTTAAAAATTCAAAATATAACAATGAGAATCAAGGCTCAAACATGTTTTGCTAAGATCACTACTATCATGGTATAAACTGTACATTTTATAAACCCTTAATCCAGATTGAATATAGGGTTCATAGTCATTACTGTGGCGTTACCATCAGCAGAAAACTTGGAAACAGCACTTTATCCCTCTCCCTTCCCATAAAGAAGCATGTAAAGAAAGTCATTTTGTCAGAAAAAAAGCAAAAGTGAAAAGGGTAAAATAAATTCTTGCATTATTCTCCATTTTGAATAGGAATCTCAAAGCAATTCTGCCCCACATGTTCCTGGTTTTATAGCTTCAGGGAATGCTATCCACAAAGATGTGACTTTGTCACCAGCAAATATAACACCTACACTCTGCTAATTTAAACTGAGTCATTAGATGTATGCCTTTTTTTTTTTTTTTTTTTTTGAGTTGGAGTCTCACTGTCGCCCAGACTGGAGTGCAGTGGCCGCTCCCTGCCACCGCAGCCTCGACCTGCTGGGCTCCGGCGATCCTTCCACCTCAGCCTTCCAAGTAGCTGGAACTACATGCGCGCGCTACCACACCCGGCTAATTTTTTGATTTATTGTAGAGATGAGGTCTTGCTTGCCCAGGCGGGTCTCGAACCCGAAGACTCAGGCAATCCACTCACCTCAGCCTCCCAAAGGCGCGGGATTACAGGCTGAGCCACTGAGCCCGGCAGATGTATGCCTTTAAAGGTTGAAGAAATCACTTTTCTTTAGCCTGTCTTGATGTTTCTCTCTGGCTCTTTGTAAAGAATTTGGAGGATAATATATGAATGCTATTTACAGTATAACAGAGTGTCTTAGTAATGGTCTATGAGCTGTTATGTTTCATTTAATATCACCCATTATTTTAAAAAAGAAATCAGATATCTTGCCTAAATATAAACTATTAATTCCTAAATTCAAGAGAAATTTTTAGTTCCAGTAATGTGTTGATTTGATAGCTATCATTTTTTTCTATGTGGCTGATTAATATTGAATTAGTAAATGCTTAGTAACAAATCATTTAAATGCCTCGTTATAATAAATTATACTGAATTAAGTACCATTAAATGATTTTTTTTACTGTACTATTACTGTTTAAAATGATTCTACTGAAGATATCAAATGATATACATATAAAGCATATATCAAGTGTAAATCTTGGACTATTTTAAAAGCATATTATGCCTATGGAAATAGCAAAACATTTTATAATTCTACAGGAATACAAGATATTTATTCACTATATAATATATCTGAAAGAAATTTATTTCAAATCATAAAGTATTTAAATGTGAAAATTATTGTATATACAACTCTCTCATCATTACAGACTATTCTATACTCTTTCTTAGCATTTTACATTTTGAGCTACTAAATTTAACCATACCTAAATTTAAAAACATCTATATCTGTGGTTATATACTTATAAGCAAATTAGACTTGTCTTAATTTTAATATATCTATATAATTTGAAGTATTTGATTTTACAAATTATGCAGGGGCATCAGCCTACTGTACTGTCACAAAATCGGTAAATATAGGGAATATACATGATGGAGAAAAGAGTGGAAGAAGATACTTCAAAGATTCTGTGTCAGTCTAGACAACGTGCCTCTCGGATTTCCTACAATGGAGAATTTAGTTGACCAATAACCGCAACTCCTGCACTTTGAAATGCACCCCATAATAATGATGGAAGCTGTGTTTTTCATGGATTTCTGCCAGTCAATGCTGGAAGACAACAGGGATATTGAGGCAGGTCTATACTTGATAGACAATTTGGTCCCTGACCACCTTGCTGAAACTTAGAAACTAAGACTTCCTTTTCTCTTTCTTTTACAAATTTTAGAATCAGTTCACAAGCTGCTGATTCTTCCCTTCCTCTGTTTTGGGCTCTCCCCATTATATGCCCAAGTCCACACAAGTCACGGCACTAACCACAGATTGCACAGTAGGGTCCATCAGAAAGCTTACCAAATTATACCAAAAAGGTATAAAGGATCTGCTTCAATCATGTCTTTGTGATAACTATTAGGAGAAAAACAATATATAATCTGTAATAAAACAACACTCAGACAAAAGTTATACACACGTGCGCGTGCACACACACACACACACATACAGTACATTTATGTGAAGATATAAAGCACACAAAACCAACCTTTCTGAGGGGAGGACATCAGAGTGTTGCTGGAAAAAGATCTCCAGGGAATGCCCGGTGTTACTGAAGTGAGGGAAAGATTTAAGAAAGAGAAAATAAGAAGAACCTAGTCATAACAAAGAAGAACAATTTTAATTTATTGGTAGGGAGCACTGGGATATTTCAATTTTTGTTTCTTGTACCATAAGAATGTGTAAGATAGGGTATTTTAAATATATAAAAGTAGATAAATATCTTTGAGATGCTCGTCTGTGTTCTAAGGAAAAGAACTGTGTTACAAACAATCACAGCATGTCTTTCTAGTTGAAGAAACCAGATTTAAATAGGAAAACAGGGGATCTAACTCAGTTACATCTAATACAAGCTGTGCAATCACCTTGAGTGCCAATCTCCTTACTGAGAAATACAATTGCTTTGAGGATTAAAAAAAAAATCATGTTTAGAAAAACTGTTAAATCCCTGGCCTCTATTAATTCCCAGACATACCCATACATATTTCTAACCATCTCCAAATGTATTATGAAATATTTTGAAAGTAGTTTCATCTGATAAGAAAAAAGAGCAAGTTCGAGTTGTGTTTGGTGAAAATGTACTTGAATGTAAGTTCTGTGAAAGCAGGAATTTGTGATACTTTTGTTTTCTGACACATCTGCCCCAAGGATCTCGAATAGCTTCTGCCACATAGATGGTTCATAATAAATATGATTTGAGTTAATAGAAAAACAAGATGTTCTTGAAGAAGAACGTCAGTGATGTTTACATCCTACCTAGCAATATATGGTATAAAACTTAAAGAAATATTAGATTGGCTTGAAATACTAGATAAGTAATTGTATTTGTAATGGTCCTTGATACATATCAGGTTCCCAGTTTTCATATTTATGTGGATGGCTAGAGTTTTCTACATAAAAACTGGTATTAGAAACTACTGTAACATAGAGGAAGATGATTTGTAATATGTTATCTCTTACCCATATTTCACTTCTGAAAGTGTCAGGAATTAGCTTTATCAAGTATGAAAATAAACATTACACAGAAAATTTTTTTAAAAAGAAAAACAAGAATACCGCCGAACACATCTGCATACGATGTAGTTTTTGTATTGTGCCAGAAAGGATCTTGTTTTGTTTGGTTTTAATTGGTTTTAAAAAAAATTCAATTCAGGGAGAACTCTAAGAATAGCTGTAACTTAGAATAAAGTACTGGTTCAATGATACATCCCTGAAATTATTTAAGCAATTTTGTATTTTGTACATTATGTTTTCTTTGGAATGCAAAGTTTTATAAACTATAATATATTTATATTATACATAGTATATGTGTTCGAGTGGTTTTTTTTGTTTGATTTTTCTTCAATTTGTCCTTTATATCCTCCAATTTCATTTGGAGAAAAAAGTGAATTATCAACCTTTAAAAGTAAAACTTCCAGAATAAAACTTCATTCACATTGTGTCTATGTACCATATTCTGTATTTATAGTATTTTCATTGGATATGTCTATATGGAACTTTCTTTGAATGAGAAAGATTGCTATATGGCTACATATGTCACAAATATAAGTTTTTAAATCTACAGGATTAAAATTTTTTTATTGTTGTTGAAGCAGGAATTTCTCCTTGATCATTGCATTTGATTCATGTCACAAAGTTAACTCCAGTTAATCACCTTTATTTTCTCTTGACTCTAAAGACGTCTACAACTCAGTCTTGATATTGCAACCTCTTTGCAAGACTCTCTTTTTACACTTGCTCAGCTACTGTGCCCCTAACATAATCTACCACTTCAATTCAAACCATTTCAAAATTCTCACAGCATTTTTATAGAAATAAAAGCATCTTAAAATTCATATGAAACCACAAAATAATTTAAGTATAATCAAAACAATCAAAGCAAAGAACAAAGCTAGAAGCCTCACAATTTCTTCTTTCAAAATAAATTACAAAGCTATAGTGATTAAAATGGTATGGCACTGGCAATAACAACAGAGGCATAAATCAATGGAATAGAATAAAAATTCTAGTAATAAACACAATTTATAAGGTCAAAGATCTTTGACAAGACTGTCAAAAATACACATTTGGAAATGATAGACTCTTCAACAAAACAGGATATTTATGTGCAAAAATGAAATCCATAACTTGTCTTACACAATACCCAAAAATTAACTCAAAATGGATTAAATACTTGGGTATATACCTACAAATATAAAACTTCTAGAAGAAAACATGAAGGAAAAGTTTTATGAAATTCGTATTAGCAATGATTTATTGAATATTACCCCGAAAACATAGGCAGCAAAGGCCAACATAGATAAGTGGGAATATCAAACAAGCAAACAAAAAAAACTGCTTTGTAGCAAAATAAACAGTCAACAAAGTAAAAGGGAAACCCAAAGGATGCAAAAAAAAAAAAGTTTGCAAATCATAAACTTATAATAGTTAATATCCAAAATATATTATAAAACATTTACAACTCAATATTAAAAGAACAAATAGCATGATTAAAATTTGTCAAAGGATTTGAATAGACATTTCTGCAAAAAAGGCATACAAATGAATCACAAGCATATAAAAAGATGATTAGCATCACTTGTGATCAGGGAATAAAAGTCAAACTTCAATGAGATATCACCTCACACCTGTTAAGATGGTCATTACCAAATAACAAAAATAAAAAGTGTTGGCTGCTGGAGAAATTGGAACCTCTATGAACTGTTGTTGGGAATGTAAATTGGTGCATCCACTATGAAAACAATATGGAGTTTCCCCTAAAAATAGAAATAGAACTACCATATGAGCCAACAATCTCACTTCTGGGTATTTATCCAAAAAAATTGAAATCTGGATCTCAAAGATATATTTGCACTTCTATTTTCATTGCAGCATTTTTTCAATACTTGGAAGTGAAATAATCAATAATCCACTATCAATAGATGAGTGGATAAAGAAAAGGTGCTATAGACATGCAATGAATTATTATTCAACCTTAATAAAAGAAGAAAATTCTATCACATGGAAAACATAAAAGAACCCTGGAAACATTATGCTAAAGTGAAATAAGCCAGTCACAGAAGGACAAACCCTGCATCATTTCACTTACATGATGTAGCTCAAGTAATTAGACATAGAAGCAAAAAGTATAATTCTGGTTGCCAGTAGCTGGAAAAAATGAGATGATGTTCAATGGAGATATAGTTTCAATTACACAAGATGAAAAATTTTACAGATCTGCAGTATGGCACTGTGCTTGTGGTTAACAATATTGTATTATATACACAGAAATTTGTTTAGGGATACATATGTGTCCTTTTTACTAAAATAAAAATAATTTTTATCATAACTTGTATTATTATGTTTTTTATTCAGTGTATATATTACTTTAATAAAAAGTGACTTGAGACAAGGTTAAAATAGTGGTTTATGAATATTCAGTCTTCTCCTGAGGAGGAAGGATGCCCTTGCCTTCCCCTGTTGATTATAATCCCTCACAGCTTACTTCTAGATCACTGTCAGGTCACTTTAGTCTCCCCAATGGGTATTCCAAGAAGGACATTTTAGCATTATTTTACTTCCTACAAAAAAAGCCTTTTTTGAATGAAGCAACTTTGCAGTTTGTGTCACTAAATAGCCTGCTAATGTTTATGAGCCTCAATTTCTTTCATCTGAAATGATAATAACTCTCCTATTCATCCTACAAAGATTAAACGAAAATAAAAAATACAAGATCACATGAAGAAAAGTTCTTTGAAAACAGTTTACAAAGATATGGTGCTATTATTTTTTAAGAAAACTTGCTTATAATGTCTCGGAGCTACAAAGGAATTCTTCTGTCAGGAAAAATATATACAAGGCGGAAATATAAAATACTATTTCTCTGGTATATGTAAAATCCTGTGGTATTCAACCACTCAAATGCAGGCTACCACTGAGTTTATTTTTACAGTGCTGCAGTGTTCTGACATGTTTCTTTGGTATAAATCAATATATAGACCACCATATATTGATGAATCAGCTTGTTTGCAATACCTAAAGAAACAATTCATTTTCCACACACTTTTCTATCCCTGACATAAATAAAAATGCTTTACCTCCTAGGAATAGCTAAACTTGTCAGCTTGTCATCTTACTAATATTTAAGAAGAAAATGTGGCTTTATAAATTTTATTTCATAAGAAACAGTGTTACTAAGTAAACTTAGTAATTGTTCTTTTATTAATACATCAACTTACACATTTTTAAAATATATGAAATATTATAAAGATAATAATAAGGCAATAATAATAAAATGCCAAGTCTATTTTAAAGCTTTATTGGACATAGCAGAATTTTTTTTATGGACCACTTACATTCAACACAAACATAATAGCTACACTTCAGGATGTTTGCTAAGTTTGTGACTGTGAACTCTTCATTTAGAATTGATCTTCTCTGAAGGTTGTGGTCAGCAGTCAAGTTTGAAAACAATCTCTCGGTCAGAGTTGATTGGACTAAGAAAGAACTCTTGAGAAATGCTGGCACAATATGATCTTCAATTCTAAAAATTTGAATTTGAGATTCAGAAGCAATGCTTGCATGTGGCTTAAATCATATGAAAATGAAGTACCTATTGTTTGCTCTTAAGTCTGTCCCTATTACATGAATAAAGGAGAAAAAAAGGTTGGTTGAGATGAGAGAGATAACTGACCATAGGACCAACAACAACAACAAAAGAGAAGGAAAAGAAAAAGAAAAAAAAGATTCAACATAGTAGGCTAGAAAAGAAAATATGACTTCCAAAATATTTTTATCCTTGGGACTGAAAGTTATCTCCAGTAGTTAAATAAATAAAAAATCCTAAAGGCAGCAAGAGAAAAAGGAAGACCAATTAGAGTAGCAGCAGATTTATCTACAAAACCCTGCAGGCTAGGAGAGCTTGGAGCCCTATCTACAAAATCCTAAAAGACAAACAATTTCAACCAAGGATAACCTACCCAGCCAAGTTAAGCTTCATCAGTGAGGGAGAATTAAAATCTTTCCCAGATATCCAAGCTGTAAGAACCTATGCTGCCACCAGACCACCCCTAAATGAAATACTTAAGAAAGTGTTAAACACAGAAGAAAAGGAAAAAAGAACAATGTTCTTCACAAGAGTACAGGAAAAGGAATAAAACACACATGAACCAACCCCAAACCAAAAGAAAGAAAAAAAAAAATCAAGAGGAAGAACAACAACTCTATAAGAACTCTGTAACAGGGACAAACTCTCACATCTCAATAATTAGCTTGAATGTGAATGGACTAAATGCACCACTGAAAAGACAAAGAATGGCAATATGGATAAAATAACACCAGGCAACAATATACTGCCTTCAAGAGACTCATCTCACTAAAAAGGACAAGCACAGACTCAAAGTAAGAGGATGGGAAACAAATTTTCAGGGGAATGGAACACAAAAGAAAGGAGGAGTCGTGATCCTAATTTCAGACAAAATACCATTTAAACTATCAAAAATTAAAAAAGATACAGAGGGCCAACACATAATGATAAAAGGTTTGCTCCATCAACAAGAAATATCTATCCTAAACATATATGCTCCCAACATAGGAGCGTCAACTTTCATAAAGCGGCTTCTGGGAAAACTAAAGAAAGATATCGACTCTAACACCATCATAACTGGGGACTTTAATACCCCACTCACAACCCTAGACAGATCATCGGGCAAAAAATTAACAATGAGATCTGGAACCTCAATGTGACTCTTGACCAAATGGACTTAATCGATACCTACAGAACACTCCACCCAAAGACCAAAGAATACACATT
>CAUYQG010168002.1:0-35823 GCA_963574415.1 Tarsius wallacei | reverse complement strand
TAGTTCCAGCTACTCGGAAGGCTGAGGCGGAAGGATCGCCGGAGCCCAGCAGGTCGAGGCTGCGGTGGCCGGGAGCGGCCACTGCGCTCCAGTCTGGGCGACTGAGTGAGACTCTAACTCAAAAAAAAAAAAAAAAAGATGAGTTGGATTGAACCAGGAAAAGATGGAGGGGGGAGGGGAAGGACAAGCACAGAAAGAAAATGGGGAGCACTGGAGAGCCTGATGTTGGTGGTAAGGATTTTGGCTGAAGTAACCCCAGGGCCGAATCATGAAGAGTTTGGATTTTATCCAGAAGAGAATGAGTAACCATCGAAAGACTCCAAACATGAGAGTGACGAGCTAAGATTTGTTTTTAGAAACAAGATGCCAGGAAACTCGTTGGGGTGCATTGTGGTAATCCAGGCAGGAAGTGAAGAGGCCCGAGCTAATTAAGAGGAGCTTGTCTAAAAACATCCTTTCTGTTTTGCATTTATTCCTTTGGTCAAGGCATCATTGAGGAAGGTGGAGAAGTAGACAAAATCACTTTTGCAGAATGCTGAGTATTCCTTTCTTACAAAGCAGATGATTTTTTCTCAGAGTGGCCAAAGCTGAGCAAGGAGACAAGTGCAGTTCTTTGAACCTGCTCCTGCTAATAAGTTCCAGGCAGAACTTTGGTCTCACAGGATAATTATTCCTGCCCAGATACAAACTGATTTGCAATTTTATTGTTCTCTTCCCCCAAGAAGAGGTTCAAAGGAGTTCAAAAGATGTGATCAGCCAAGAAAATAGGAAGATTATTCTAGAATCTCTTGATTCTATCAAGAGTTTATAAGGGATTTAATAGTAATATAAACAAAGTTACCTAAGTTTTATAACATTTCTACCACTGGATTTAATATTCATTATACATACATATATGTATGTGTATATATATATATATATATATATATATTTATGGAGAGAGAGAGAGATCCTCCTGCCTCAGTATCCCAAGTAGCTAAAACTACAGGTGTGCACCACCAAGCCACAGCAGTTTTGTTTTGTTTTGTTTGTTTGTTTTTTGGTAGACAAGGGGTCTTGTTATATTACCAGCTGGTCTCAAACTTCTGGCTTCAAGCAATCCTCCCGCGTCAGCCTCCCAAAGTGCTGGCATTACAGACATGAGTCACCACACACAGCACCACTTAATGCATGTTGATGCATGTGATGATTGAGCGCTATACAACAGTGTATCAGAAATAGGTCTGACCCTCAAGAAAGATTTAATTCTCAAATTATAAGTCATGAAATAAATAATTGTAAGTTGTATTTGAAAATGTCTAAAGGCCGGGCTCAGTGGCTCACGCCTGTAAGCCCAGCTCTTTGGGAGGTGGAGGTGAGAGGACTGCCTGAGTCCAGGAGTTCGAGACCAACCTGGGCAACTTGGCGAGAACTCGTCTCTACAATAAATTTATTTATTTATTTTTTGAGTTGGAGTCTCACTCTGTCACCCAGGCTGGAGTGCAGTGGCACACTCACAGCCACCCCAGTATTGACCTGCTGGGCTCCGGCGATCCTTCCACCTCAGCTTTCCAAGTAGCTGGAACCAACCAAGTTGCCTGGGCTGGTCTTGAACCGCAGGCTCAGGCAATCCACTCACCTCAGCCTCCCAGAGTGCTGAGATTACAGGTTGAACCACTGAGCCCGGCTTACAATAAATTTTAAAAATTAGCTGGGTGCAGTGGCTCACACCTGTAATCCCAGCACTTTGAGAGGTAGAGGCAAGAGGATTGCCTGAGCTCAGGGGTTCAAGACCAACCTGAGCAACATGGCAAGACCTCATCTCTACAATAAAAAAAAAAAAGTTTAAAAAAATCAGCTGGGCATGGTGGCACAAGCCTGTGGTTCCAGCTTGGAAGGCTGAGGTGAAAGTATCATCTGAGCCCAGCAGGTCGAGGCTGCAGTGGCCATGAGCGTGCCACTGCACTCCAGCCTGGGTGACAGAGTTAGACTCCAATGCAAAAAAGAAAGAAAGAAAGAAAGAAGGAAGGAAGGAAGGAAAGAGAGAGGGAAAGAAAATGTCTAAAATGGGTATAGATCAAATATTGTAGGATTGGAAAAAGAAGGGGCTACCTCAGGTCACAAGGAAGAAAAGGTTAGTGAAGAAAAACTTTGTATTTAAAGTGGCTATAAATTGACGAATAAGATTTGAACTTGCAGAGATTTGGGGAAGAGCAATTTAGGCCAGTGTTTCCCAAACTGGAGTTTGAGGACAAGGTTCTAAAGGATGTTATTGGAAATCCCATGTAAAACGTGTTCTTGATTATGCTGGTAATTTGTCACTTTGTTCTCAAATGCCTTTCTTCTCTCCTTCTACTCTTCTGTATTGCAAAAGGGTGCTCCTTGCAAGTGACATTTCTCAGCCTCTTAGCAATTTCCTTGTGGTTAGGTTTGACCAATGGAGGCAAGAGTGGCATATAAGGGGCCAGGAGGAGGCTGTCTTTTTCTCTCTTTGCCTGTGCTTCAGGCAGTGTCACCAGTGTTGGCTATGTCTTTGTGGTTCTAACTGCAGATAGACAGCCCCTCTCTCTGTGGCCCCAGCTTCTGCTGGGCAGTCCGGACTCCTGGGCTCTGGTCTGGTGTGTTTGTTATCTATTGCTGTATAATAAATTACCTCACAACCTCACAGCTTGAAACAACAAACATTTTATTATCTCATGCAGTTCCTGAGGTTTAGTAATCTGCCAGTGACTTAGCCAGGTGGCTCTGGCTCGGAGTTTCTCAAGAGGTTGTAGTCAAGATGTGGGCTGGGGCTGGAGTCATTTCAAGGCTAAATAAAGTAGGGAGGAGGAATTCACTTCCAAGTTCACTCGTATGGTTGTTGGTAGGACAGAGTTTCCCTCTGCCAGGTGAGCTGTATACAACTTGGCAACTTGTTTCTCCAACAGGGAAGCGGGGAAGGGAGAGAGAGAAAGAGAGAGAGAGAGAGAGAGAGAGAGAGAGAGAGAGAGAGAGAGAGAGACCGACCAAGATGGAAGCTGCAAACTTTTTGTAACCTCATCTCAAAACTAATATATTATCACTCTTCTTCACACTATTGGTCACATAAACCAATGATGAAATTTGGGAGGGGGCTACACTAGGGTGTGAATACCAGGAGACAAGAATAAGTGAGGCCTATTGTGGATACGAGCTACCACAGTTCACTCTCATTCCCCAGTGATTCATGTTCCTTCCACGTGCAAAATACACTCACTTTCTCCCAAAGTAACTAAAAAGTCTCATCTCATTATGGCATCAGCTTGAAGTCCAGGTGCAGTTGAGGCTTCTTGAGTGTAATTCCTTAAGCTCAACTACTTGAGTCCAGTTCCTCTCCATCTGTGAAACTAAAGAGACAACTTATCTTCCTCATCATACATCCAACATGCAATGATGAGACAGGTGTAATAGGATAACAGCCAAGGAGTCACTGGTCCATTTTCATTCTGAAATCCTTCTGAGCAACTGTTGAAAGTTCCTTAAATCTTGAGGCCTGGAAATAATTCCCCCTGGCTCTCGGGGTCTTGGTTCAGCCCTTTGAATCATCCTCTCTTTTTCATAAAAGATAGCCCGTGTTTGCAGCTGAGAATTGTTCTCAGGCTGTTTCTTGCCGGTTGAACTTTGAGGGTCCAAAGGCCTCTTTTCATTTTGTACTGTATCTATCTGAAAGGACATAAGATGGAGTCAATGTACACCGTGAGCAGCCATTTTAACATTAGCTTTGTCATGTTTTTCTAGCAGTTCACTTTAATTTACCCTCTAATCACTAGCCAAGGACAGAATTGGTTTCTCTGAGGTAGCCATTGATACAACCCCTTCCCCAGCTTGTTTTGTAAACAAGTTGGCCTAATCAGTCCTTCATGATCTTCATAACACAGACCCCATCAACATGGCAACATTCATGTGACTAGCCCACCCACCTGCTTGCTGTCCATCACCTGACTTCAGTACCTGTACTTATCTGTCCCCTTCCTGATGATATGGAACAGACTACCACCCAATCACCTTAATGACCTGCCCCCATCAAAGGGAAGGTTTAAAAGCATTCAAGTTTGAGCAGCCATTTGCCATTACTTTGTTAAACTCTGGTGTGTCCACGTGGCTCTGTGAGCTATGGGCACCAAATTTCCTAGCTTTGGCCCCCCCCCCCTACCTTGGGGAGGTGAATCAATCTTTCTCTCTCTCTCTCTCTCTCTTTCTCTCTCTCTCTCATTTACTCTAGAAATAAACCATGTTTTCCAATCTAACTCCTATGCAATTCTTTGCATCCTTCCCGTGGCACTGAATCGCACAACCCCAGTGAGTCTGAACCAACATTTTGGAGGCCCCCGCTGGGATTAACCTAACACTATCCTTTTTGGTCCAAGGTAGCAATGTTGATAGATAGATAGATAGATAGATAGATAGATAGCTATAGATAGATATAGATATCTTTTAAAAATTGGAGGATCTACTGTGAATCTTGTTGGGGTTCTCATTATTAGACAAGCCACACCCACAAATCTCTTTCAGATCAGAGCTTCTCTAAGTTTGGCTTCTGATGCAATGGCTTTAAGGTGGAGGGGATGGCAATGCCCTAAAGCTTCCTAGAGGTTTTGTCATTTTATTGAAAGAATGCAGTATGTGAGGCACATCTTTCATTTCTCTGGAGGACCTTTTGTCTGACTGAATAGTACTCTTAATAGTGCAGCCCTGAATCTTTCGAAATTTAACAAAAGATTTTACAATCACACCTTTAGCTTCATCTTTAGACCAAGTTTTTGCTTAGGATTTGATCTTTGTTCACAAGCTATATTTTCATTTTAGAATTGTTTGCCATTTAGAGAGACTGAGAATTTTCAACACCACCAAATTCTGTCTCCTTTTTGCTTAGCAGCTCTTCCTTTAGTTTACCTCGCTCCTCTCTCTTCTTTACTATAAGCAGCAAGAAGAAATCTTTGCTTGGAAATATCCTTAGCTAGGCCGCCCAGTTCATTCGACACGTTTTCTACTTTTCCGTTACCGCAGACAACGGTGTTGTTGAACCTTCTGCCACTGTATAATAAGGCTCTTCTTTCCTCCAGTTTCCAGTAACATTAACTTGCTGTCCTTTAAGCCTCCACCTGCAACCATGTCAAAGATCATGATGCTTCTATTAACAGTTTTTTCAAGGTATTTTTAAAAATTATTTTTTGAGTCGGGGTCTTACTCTGTCGCTCAGGCTGGAGTGCAGTAGCATGATCATGACAATCACAGCTCATGGCAACATTGATCACCTGGGCTCAGTCTATCCTTCCACCTCAGCATCCTGAGTAGCTAGGGCTACAGGTGTGTGCCGCCACACCTGGCTATTTATTATTTATTTATTTATTTATTGTAGAGACGAGGTGTCCCCATGTTGCCCAGACTGGTCTCACACTCCTAGTCTCAAATGATCCTCCTGCCTTGTCTCCCAAAGCGCTGGGATTACAGGTGTGAGCCACAACACCCAGCCTCAAGGTACTTTAGACTTTGACTAATACTCTCCTCAAAGCCCACTGCCCAGTTCTAAAGTTCTGAATCCACATTTTAGGATTTTTTTTTTACAGCAGAACCCTACTTCCAGGTACCAATATCTGTATTAGTTATCTACCTTGTGTTTACGACAAGTTACTCTAAATATTAGCAGTTTAAAACAACAAATATTTATTTTCTCACAGTTTCTGAGGATCAGGAATCTGAGACTTGATTTACCTGGGTGGTCTAGCTCATAGTTTCTTATAAGGTTGCAGTCAAAATGTCGGCAAGGGCTGCAGTTATCTCAAGGATTAACTGAGGCTGGACAATCTGCCAAAAAAAATCTGCACCACCTCTGGGTAACAACACCTCCTCTCTTAGTGCCTCCCCCTAAGAGTAGCATCTCTCTCGTGATGCTCATCTCTGGGTTGTCCCAGCATTCCTCATTTACCCTTTGAATCCCCCCAAAACTTTCAAAACTACTTTCTCATATTAGATTCCCTAATCTAATAGTATTAAACTCCTTGGCATAGGTGCTGTTTTATTTTCTAGATGATTTAGTTAAACAAAGTTCAACAGTTTTTTCTGGTTTTTTGTTTTTTTGTAGAGACAAGGTCACACCAAGATGCCTGGGTTGGTCTCAAACCCATGGCTCAGGCAATCCACTCATCTTGGCCTCCCAAAGTGCTGGGATTATAGGCTAAGCCACCGAGTCTGGCCTAAACAGATTTCTTTACTGAAGGACTTCTTGGAGCTTTTAATGTGCATTATAAATCTCCCAGAAGAATGTGTAACGGGCATCATTTCCCAAACTTTTGGGATCACAGACCTATTTTTGTTTTGTTTTGTTTTTACATGTGTCTGACAACTAGGATACCAAAGACATACATTGGAAGCATTGTTCAGTTTGACTGAAATGATGAGTGTTTGAAGGAAAGTAGTAGAAAATATGGTTAAAAAAAAAAGAGCGAGAAGCTGAAACATACGGGGTAAGATGTTTAAACTTGATCCTATTGGCATTGGGCAGCCATTTAAGCTTGCCTCCTACTAGATGAAAAGTTAGAATTGCTCAGCTAAACTATTTAATCACAGTACTACACTTTATTTTACCTTTATATGCAGAAAGAGACCTCTCTCTCTCTCTCTCTCTCTCTCTCTCTCAATCTCTCTCAATCTCTCTCTCTCTCTAAGAGACAAAGTCTTACTATATTGCCCAGGCTAGGAGTGCAGTGGTTATTCACAGGCATCAACATTTCATGATACAGCCTCAAACTCCTGGGCTCAAATAACCCTCCTGCCTCAGCCTCCCAAGTAGTTAGGACTACAGGCATGTACCACTGTGTCCAGCTGAGAATTACATTTTAAACCTTTCTCTTTACTTCTGTCTTTACTTTTGGTTCAGTAGGATTGAAGGACCTTGGCCCAAGCTTCAGAAGCCTTATATTGTTTAGTTTATGTTTTCTTTTTTTAATTTTAAGTTTTCTTTTTAAATTTTTAAATTATCTTTATTATTTTTTGTAGAGACAGTCTTGCTATGTTGCCCAAGCTGATGTTGAACACCTGGTCTCAAGAAATCCTCCCACTTTGGCTTCCCAAAGTGCTGGGATTATAGGTGGGAACCACTGTGCCTGGTCAGTTTATGTTTTCAGTATGCTAGAAGAAATTGAAAAGATGAGGAGACTCTTGGGAGAGAAAGAAAATGTTTCAACATACCCCCTAAAGCACAGCATTGTCAGAGAAGTTAAAAGATGAAGGAATTCTTTTGAAAAGAATTGGCGATGAGAAAAGAAGACGGGCCGGCACTTATATTCTTAAAGTCTCTTCACAGGAACAACTTTAACCTTTATGTAGTTCCCCATTATAAGAAAACACTACTGTATTTTTCCTTAATGATTTACCAAATGGAAGCATATGGTGTATGAAAAGCATGAGCTGTCTGGAATTAGACAAAGCTTTGTGTTCTGACTCTGTTAGCTGTGTGACCTTGGGTAAGCTACCTAACTTATCCTTTGTTTACTATTCTGTAGAATGGAAGTAATAACACCCAACTGTTGTGAAGATTATATTATATAGTGTAGTTCTAGCACTACATTGTGCACAATACCTAGCACAATACCTAGTAAGGACTCAATGAATGATAGCTATTATTAATAATTTAGGACAACCCCCTCGGATCCCCTCCCACTGTGGGAGCATTTCTGTCCTCTTAATAAATCCTACCTTCTAAAAAAAATAAATAAATAATTTAAGCCTGGGCATAAATTATCTACACACAAAAAAATTAGCTGGACACGGTGGTATGTGCCTGTAGTCCTAGCTACTCAGAAAGCTGAGGTGGAAGGATTGCTTGAGCCTAGGAGTTTGCAGTAACAGTGAGCTATGATCACACCACTGTACTGCAGCCTGGACAACACAGCGAGACCCTAACTAAAAAAAAAAAAAAATTGAGCACACAATTTGTTCACCTTTCTGTCTCCAGTTTTTGTCCACTATCTCTACATAGCATCCACTATTACTGATTTTCCTATGTTGAAATGAAGGAATTACAAAAATAACAATAATAAAAAGCTTAATTTATGGGTGTGTTGGCCTTTACTTTTAAGTTTTCTCTAGCTACAAAGCAGTCCATTTAATACCCAATTTGAATATGAACTAGAAACTTAAAATTGTGTTTTTTCCTATAATAATGACTTTCAAGAAAAATGAGACCCTGCAACACTACAAAATGGTTATTAGATTGTCATTCTGGGCTTAATTTTCCCAAAGACTTTGGAAAATAAAATGCCATAAATCTTGAGATGTTGTGGAAAGCATAGAATGAGCTTTGGCGATATTCACCTTTGTAAGTTTTTTCTATTTTCCAGATGGAAGGGAGAGAGAGAATAATACTTTCCAAAGCTTTTTTTTGTATATTCAACAGAGTAGCCATGATCAAAGAGATGAATTACAAAGAATAATCAGAAATCTAACTATGTGCATATTTTTAATCAGTAGTGGATGAATTTGACTTAGACGCAAAAATCACTTCACAAATTGTAGGAGGGGGGACCTCAAAAAACCATTATTATTTTTTGGAGGGTGTGCCCCATGTAGTACAGGCTTCCCCTGCTAGGTAAGTGTTCTAGGAGCCCCATCAGCCTCAGAATGCCAGCTAGCATTGTTGTGAGAGATTGTGTTCAGCTTCTGTGAAATTTTTCTGGGGGGGAGATTCTTTCAGTGCAGTTGCCCATTTCATGATGGGTGATTTACAAGTGCACCTTGCCACACTGTGCTGAGTGTTCAGCAGTTTTTGACTAAAAACAGCATGACACCCATGCCTCACCCTCCCTGTTCACTCAATCTCTCCCCAAGCAACTTTTTTTTGTTCCCTCAGATGAAAAAACTCCTCAAAGGGAAATGTTTTGCTGATGTGGAAGAGGTGAAACAAAAACGACAGAAGCACTAAAAGTTTAGCATAAAAATTGATGAGTTCAAAAACTGAACAGTGGAAAAGTATCTCAAAAGGTATACTGCATCAAAGGAGAGTACTTTGAAGGTGACTGAAGTTTAAACATGTAAGAATAAATACACAATTTTCGATAACTAAATTCTGGGGTTTTTGGTCCCCCTCCCCCGTATATATTTGTGCCTTAATTCTTTCTGTGTATTCACAAAACTTAACAAAAACACACAAACATACAAAATGGTCAGATTCAGTTTTAGCAAAGAAAACATGAGTAAATTACATTAAGACGATGTGATTTGTTTGCATACTTGATAAAACAACAGCAGATATTCTTATTATTTTATGACTAGAATAAAAACACTAATGTAAAGTGTTAGTGTTGCCTGTCTTCTCCTTTGTGCAACTCATGATGATGATACCTAAAGGACCAAAGCTTATATCGGTATGATGGAACGCCATGAAGTAACTAAAAATGACAAGAACGTGGCTTATGTCCATTTATGGAATAAGAGTAATGTAAACTGAAAAGAGACTACAAAACAGCATATGTGCTCTGATGAGACCATGTAAAAATGTATATGTGCATAAGTTTGCAGCAGGAGGGATAGCAGGAATCGGAAGAACTGAGTTCTAGTAAAGGCAGGGCAGTCACCCAGCTGGGTTTCGATATCTGAGCAATTTACCTACTTGCTCTTGGTTTCCTCGTCCATGGAATGAAGGAGTTGACCTAGACTCATTCCCAAGCCACTCTCAGTGCTATAAGTTTAGTGATTCCATAGTTCAAAGATTCAGAGTGGCATAAATATAGTTTACTGTTTATGACCTGCTTTCCCATAAAGTTGTTTGTTTAGGTTAATAATAAAATTAAAAGGCCACCACCTGTCTTCAGTAAGCAGTAGCCTTTAAAAAAAGAGAAATAATATTAATCAATAAATATGGTTCAGTGACAGATAAGTATACTATTTTCTTTAAATCTGTTTTTTTAAAAAAAGGCAATAGGAAGTCAGTGAAGGTTTTGGAGTAGAGAAGTGGCATGATTAAAGTAGCTTTTAAAGTCAAACTGTGGTGTGCATCATGCTTGAAAGAAGGAGAGAATGAAGGCAAAATGGCCTGTTAAAAGGTGATTAACAATAAACTAGTCATGAGATAGTGAGGACTTGGGTGGGGCAGTAATCTATTCATTTATTTGTTTCACATTTATGGAGCTCCTCACAGAGCTAAGGGAAGGAAAGGAAAGACACTGTGTTAACACAGTCACTCTCTATTACCTTTCCCAACTTAATTTTTTTTCATAGAACTTATTACCTAAATTTGTACTTACTATCCATTTATTATCTGTCTCACCCTTCAGACTGTAATAAGTCCCATGGAACAGACAGTATATTGTCCATGTACATATTAAGCACTCAATAAATACTTGCTGAATGAAGGAATAAGTGAAGGCTAGACTCCGTGACACAGCCTATAATCCCAGGACTTTGGGAGGCCGAGGCGAGTGGATTGCCTGAGCCCTTGGGTTCGAGACCCGCCCAGGCAACTTGGCGAAACCTCAGCTTTACGGTAAATCAAAAAGTAGCCGGGCGTGGTAGCGCACGCCTGTAGTTCCGGCTACTCGAAAGGCGGAGGCGGAAGGATCGCCGGAACCCAGCAGGTCGATGCTAAGTGGCCGTGAGCGTGCCACCGCACTGCAGCCTAGCCTGGGGGTGGGAGTGAGACTTGATCTTATATGCAGAGTCAAGCATCTTTTCTGATACATTTTATGGCTTTGTGGCTTCACGCTAATTTAGCTCCAGAAAACCCTAAAGACACTCCTGGTTGTGTTTATGATAAAAACAATTTAAGAAATTATTCCTAGCTGGATATGGTGGACTGCACCTGTAGTCCCTCCTACTCAGACAGCTGAGGTGGGAGGATTGCTTGAGCCTAGGAGTTTGAGCCCAGCCTGCACAACATAGTGAGACCCCCGTCTCTAAAAACCAAACAAAAACATGCATCCTTTTTACTCCTGAAGTATTTCTCCATAAATTTTGCTCACCCCCTGCTTAGAAATTATTCTTCTCTGATACAAATGAACCTATAAGAGAGAGAGAACATTTGTGCTTTACTTTCAACTTTTCTTTCCAACAGGAATCCTTGTATCTAGATATTTGTTTATTAACTTAATACAATAATTAAAATACTCATTAGCTCTTTCCCTGCAACTTTCGTTCACAAAGTTGCTTGAAGGTAAATGATACCAAACATCTCTCAAAGTTGTTAGATGGGACAGAAGCGAAGATCAGAGACAGAGTGGAGAACTCACAAAGTCAACAACAGTTAGCAATGATCTCTTCTTCAGTTTTTACAAGTCTCCCTGTCTTTGGTCTTTTCTTTTTCTTTTTTTCAGTTGGAGTCTCGCTCACTCTGTCACCCGGGTTGGAGTGCAGTGGCATGATCATGACTCATTGCAGCCTCAAACTCCTGAGCTCAGGCAATCCTTCCACCTCAGCCGCCCAAGTAGCTGGGACTACAGGCATGCATCGCCACACTAGGCTTATTTTAAAAAATTTTGTTTTGTAGAGATAGGGTCAAGAAATCCTTCTGCCTCGGCCTTCCAAAGTGCTGGCATTACAGGTGTGAGTCCCCATACTGGCTGTCTTCGGCTTTCGAAGTGCTCCCTCTTTTCACTCAGGAAGAAAGCTCTAACACCCCTCTCTCTCTGAGCAACAAATGACTCTGCTTTCCTTAAAAATAACAGTCTTAAACATTTGTAGAGCACTTAAATTTTACAAAATGCTTTTTACTTCCATGATGTTATTTAAGTCTTAGGTAATCTCTGCCCTCAAATAGATCACTGCTTTTTTTCCCCCTAGGAGAACGGCAAATCCTAGAGAAACAACGTGAGGAAAGGAAGTTGTTCAGATAGCGAGTGCTAGTCTGACTAAGTGCTAACAACGCAATCATGGTTGGACCAAAGCTTTTTTGATTGGTTCGGGTATCTCACTCAGGACGGAGTTGATTTATAACCTTCCAATGGCTATTGTTTTCCTTTGTCCTCTGCTGCCTGGATCATCCATAATCAGTTGTGTTGGAGGTTGGCACTACTCTAAAGGGAATGTAGGTTTCACTTGTTTTTCAGTCTAGTTGCTACCTGGCTCTTTCTTGCGAGCTGAAAACTGGCATCTCCTCATCTCATTCCTCCCTTTCCAGGTAACCTCTCTCCTAGGTTGGCTCTAGCACTTATTGAGGGTTTATTGATGACTACGAAATAAAGGATTCTGTCTGGACAAGGTGGCTCATGCCGGTAATCCTAGCACTTTGGGAAGCCAAGACAAGAGGATCGTTTGAGCCCTGGGAATGCAAGGCCAGCCTGGGTAATATAGTGAGACTTCATCTCTACCAAAAAAAAAAAAAAAATCCAAAGAATTAGCCAGGTGTGTTGGGGCATGCCTATAATCTCAGCTACTTGAAAGGCTGAGGTGAAAGGATCACCTGAACCCGGGAGGTCAAGGCTGCAGTGAGTTGTGATCATGCCACTGCACTCCAACCTGGGCGAAAGAGTGATTTAAAAAACAAAAAAACAAAAAAAAGTCTTCCTTTTGTACTGATTCCTCTCCCCTAAATTCTTTTTTCTGTTCACCTGACTATAGACTATTTCTGTTTTTGTTTTGTTTTGTTTTGTTTTTTTGAGTCGGAGTCTCACTCTGTCTCCCAGGCTGGAGTGCAGTGGCATGCTCATGGCCACCGCACCCTCGACCTGCTGGGCTCAGGCAATACTTTCACCTCAGCCTTCCAAGTAGCTGGAACTACAGGCACGCGCCACCACACCCGGTTAATTTTTTGATTTATTGTAGAGACAAGGTCTCACTAAGTTGTCCAGGCTGGTCTTGAACCCCTGAATTCAGGTAGCCTCCCAAAGTGCTGGCATTACAGACGTGAGACTATTTCTATTTTTCTTTTTGTTGTGTTGATACTTCCTGAAACTGCACTCATTCTTTTTTCATTTGATGTGTGGGCAGCTTAGAACCTGTTCTGTCCCCACTATCTTAGGCTAACAATTCCACCCACTTCCTTGAGTATTAATCACTCAGGTGCCCTGGGGAACTGTGACTTCTCAGACACCTCATTACATATTTACCATGGCCAACACAATACCTTAGGGACTCTGGTAATAGTAATAAAATAATAATAATTACCATTATTGAGTATTTACTGGCCCATAGTGGTAAGCAATTTACATAGATGATTTTATTAACTCCTCTTCACAACCCTATGAGGTCAAATTTGAGCAGACAGGTCAACAGATGCTTTATTTGAATTATTATGAATTAAACCATTTAACAGAGGTGAATATGTTACGGTGTATGACTAGTCCTGTATACTAATACCTCCAAGCTCTCAGAAAACACTTTATGGAGATTGACCTTATGTAGAAAAAGCTTACCCTGATCTAGAAGAGAGGTAAATTCTAGCATACATTTACTAAATCTAGGAACCACAGACAAAGCTGATACTGATCAACTTCACCTCCAACATTTGCATCCTTACATAGTCCCCTCCCCTTGAATCAGGGCTGGGCCTATGACTTGTTTTTTGGGGTTTTTTTAGCTGGAGTCTCACTCTGTTGCCCAGGCTGGAGGGCCGTGGCACATTCATGGACACCCCATCATTGACCTGCTGGGCACTGGTGATCCTCAGCCTTCCAAGTAGCCAGAATTACAGGGGCGCACTACCACACCCAGCTATTTTTTAAAAATTTCATTGTAGAGATGAGGCCTCGCCAAGTTGCCCGGACTGGTCTCAAACCCACAGGCTCAGGCAATCCACTCGCCTCAGTCTCCCAAAGTGCTGGGATTACAAACTGATCCGCCGAGCCAGCCCTGTGACTTGTTTTAAGGAATAGAATATGGCAGAAGTGACTGCTTGCTCTAGGCCTAAGCCTTAAGAAGGCCTGGCAACTTCCACGTTTAGGAGACTTGAGCTACCATTCAAGAACTCCAGGTGGAGAGGCAGATGCTCTGGCAATATATGGTGAGAGATGGAAGTCTAGCCTTACCAGCATCCAGGTGAGTCTGGTCTTCCAGACATCCCTGATAAAGTGTCAGACATGTGAGTGAAGCCATCCTGAAGATTCCAGCCCTGACTGCCATCTGACTACAGCTATGTGAGACACCCAAAGGAGACCAACAGAACTGACCAGCAGAGCACCCACCAGCCAAACCACACAATTGTGAGAAAATGTTTTTAAAAGGATTGTTGTTTTAAGCCACTATATTTTGGAATTTTTTTTTTTTTTGAGTCAGAGTTTCACTCTGTCACCCACGCTAAGGTGCAGTGGCATGCTCATGGCCACCACAGCCTCAACCTGCTGGGCTCAGGCGATCCTTCCGCTTCAGCCTTCCAAGTAGTTGGAACTACAGGCGTGTGCCACCATGCCCAGCTTATTTTTTTATTTATTGTAGAGCCGAGGTCTCACCATGTTGCTCAGGCTGGTCTCGAACCTGTTGGTTCAGGTAATCCTCTCACCTCCACCTCCCACAGTGCTGGGATTACAGACATGAGCCACCATGCCCCGCTGGAAGGTTTTTATTAAGCAGCAATAGATAAGCAAAACACTACTAATGTTAATAATGTTAAAGGTTATGGTTGGTTTGGAGTCCTACTGGATAATATTAAATCAAGAGGCCCAGGAATACCAGAATCCTACTTTAAACTACAGCCATTACCTCTCCCTGCCCCTTACCAAGTTCCCTTCTTGGAGGGAGAAGAGACAGTGGCAAAGGAAAAGAATACTTACCACCAGGACAGCCAGCACCCTGCCTAGTCAAAATGGACACCAGCTGAAACAGAATGCACCTTCACAGTATGACTATCGACCTGGCTGTTCCCTCTATCTAAGCCTGAGAACAGGCCAGGGTTGGAGTGACACCACAGTCCCATGGGAAGAACCGATAAGAGCCCCGGAGGGAACCACACCCATGTATGTGATCCAAGCACATCATGCGTGACCTTGACCACTGGGAAAAATGACTTGGTCAATGTCTTGGAATCTGATCGACCAGATTAGCCCTTCTCTCATAGAGAAGACGGGGAGCAAGACAAGAGGCAAGGAAGAGACAGTGAAAGTGTCCCCTTTCCTGGCCTCTGCACATATTATCTTATTTAATATTCACAATACCTCTGAAAAGCAGATATTTTCTTCCCGTATTACTTATAGGAAAATTAAATATTAGAGAGGTTGAGTAACTCGTTCAAGATTACAGTTAGTAAGCATTAGGAGTTACAGGGGCTTGAGGGAAGAGTTACTTGGCAAAAATGAGAAGAGATGATTTTTTTAGTATGGCACATTGTAAAGTCACTCACATTGTCACTTCAGTTGTTTTTTTGTTCAAGTGAAAAACAAAGTCAAATGAAAGTGCTGTACCGTTAGAGGCACCCAAGGAAACAGGACCCAAAGTCACTCTTTTTTGTGGCTTGATTATGGAACAGGTGGGAGGAAAGTATCTCTCTCCACTTCAGTAGAGAAATGGCTGCACGCCAGCTGTGGCTGGTGATATGAGTCAGTGAATAGCCACTCAGAAGTGCAGGTGAGGCTCCCCTCCCCCCACATATTCTTGAGAGATGCAGAAGGGGCCTGAGGTTCTAATGATCTCCTTGTGAGGGCTACTACTGCCCACAGTGTCCAGTTGTACTGCCAAACTATGGTGGTCTGGAGGAATGTGTGTTACCCAAACATTATATCTCTAACAGAAAACTATATTTGCTCCACCCCCACATTCTCCACTCAAGTTCCCAGAAGTTTGCAATTATCCTCAAAAGAAGTTTCCAGACAAGATTTACTCAGCTTTGGTTTTCAGTGGGATGATATTGTTTTGTTTTGTTTTGTTTTCACTCACTTCTTTAAACTTGGCTGATCGTGGTCATCCCATCCCAGGATGGTGCATTCAGGCCAGTCATGAGCCACAAAGCTGTTTGTAGCCAACTTTACCTGCTTGTTTCTTTTCTCTCCTCTCCCTGGATTTGTGGCTGTATATGCTAGCTGGCCCAATATGCCCCACCCCATTCCCTACTGGACTCCCCTTCAGGCCCCTTGGACTTTGACCTCTTGCCCAGTTTTCAGCCGTCCTAACTCCTCTAACTCGGTATCCCATATCAATTTAGTTGTCATTTTTCATATTAAGTCCCAGTACTGCAGAATTCCACCAGCCTGCTGGACCTGGGTGGCATGTGTTGTCCAAGCCCTATGCCTTGGGAAAGAAACTCTATCTGGAAAAAACGGTGATGGAGAGGAGGGAAGAATTGTTTTTAAGCTGTACTTGCTGGCACTACCAGCAAAATTTCTACCTGCCTGCCTCTGCAACCCTTTCCTTCCGACTCCAAGAGATTTGGAATTATACAAAAATCTCCTTGGTTACAACAACTTTGGAAAACTGTTTGGCAGTATCTACTAAAACTGAACATATGCATATACTTTTACCCAACAATTCTACTCCTAGATACATACCCAACAGAAATGCACACATATGTTCATCAAAAGACATGCACAAGAATGTTCATAGCAGGACTATTCATAATAGCTAAAAACTGGAAACAATCCAAATGTCCAACAGCAGTAGAATGGATTAAAAAATAGTATATTCATACAATAGACTATAGAGCAATGAAAAAAGAATGAATTACTGTTATGTGCAACATGGACGAATCTTACAAACACAATGTTGAACAAAAAAAGCCACACCAAAAAGAATGCATAATATATATTCCATTTATATGAAATTCTAAAATGGGAAAAACGAATCAACGTTGTTAGAAGTCAGAATAGTGGTTATCATATGGGGAGTAGTCACCAGGTGGGGACATGAAAAGATTGGGTGTTGGTTACATTCTGTTTCTTGATCTGGGTACTAATCAAGGTATTCACTTTGTAAAAATTTATCCAGCTGTATACTTGTGATCCATGTATTTTCCTATACGTGGTACATGAATAAAGTGAATGACACAAAGAAAAATACCCTTGCTTTCTCCTGAAAAATGTGGTTATAAAGGACATCCAAGGTTAGTGACTGGGTATGTGAATTTCCTTGTGTCCCACTTGTCACTTGGGGAAACCTGGCAGTGTGTGTTTTCTCTGTTCAGATGGATACCTGCCCCATCTGCAAGTAGACATCATGGTATTTGGCAGGACATTACCAATGGTATGTGGTTCACAGCCAACACTATACAAGTCTCCACTCCTTCTCAGGTGGACGAGAAGAAACATACTGTGGAAGTAGCTCTGAGAAGGATTCATAGAGTGTTCTGGGATGAGTTAACCAGGTTGATAGAATGAGACAGCTTTCAGGCTGCAGAACATGGGGCCACAGCAAATGTGTAGGATGCTTTAAAGGCTGAAGCTGAAAAAACAGACCAAGGAGAATATCTTAGAGAATTACTTAGCCAAGGAGGTGAGGCAGAACAGCAGAAGCTAGACACATGACAACAGGATGGAAATGGAGACCATCAGGTCAGAGCAAGTGGTTTTGGTAGGAAAGGTGTGTGAGAATGAGCAGTCATGGGCTTTCTATCGGGCCTTTTAAGCCTCTGTGGAATGGGAAAGAGCTATGAAGAGGCTGGGCTGTTTTACACAAAAATCCTAAACTCCATTTTCTGGGCTTTTTGTTTTGGTCAAATCTCCCATTCACATTCTACCTCCAGACTCTCATTATACCTTCTGGGATCTTGGTTCCTTGAACATTTCTTAGCTTCTCTGGCTTTTATTATTTGAACATTTCTTATTGTCTGGGCATGAGAAATTCTATACTTTTGCCAAGAACGTCCCTGACCACAACCCTGGCTCTCTCAACCTCTTGCAGGTCAACGATACACCTCTCCTTCAGTCTCAGTCACCCCACCAGGATGGATCCTGGATACGAAAGAACAAGAGCAGCTGGAAGCAAGCAAGTCTATTGCTGGGGAATTCAAGATCATTTCTTTGCTGCTCAAGTCCCTGCACACCTTCTCTGATGCTCTATCCCTGTTCCAGTCTGTTCCCTCTTGGACTGTGTTGTTGCACTTAGAAAACTCATGCCGGTTAACTTGGGAATCATATAAAGAAATTCCTAATACCTGTCTTTCACACTGGGAATTTCTCCAGGCTGTAGTCCTTTCTTTCCCCCTTTGCTTCTTATCCTCTTATTTTTCTATCTGTATTGGATCTATGCTTTGGCATCCCTCTAGAACAGTGAGGGTAATAGGCAGTCTACCCTGGTCCTTTTCAGGATGCTACCCTACTTGGCTGTCATCATTCCATTTTATATTATCAGGAAACGGTAATCAAGATTCCCTTGTTTCTACGATCTTTCTTGCTGTTTAAGTAGTTTTTTGATATTCTCCTTCCAAAATGTTACAAACAAAAATCTGAACCAAAAGCAGCAATACAGAGTAATGGACGTCTGCATTTTGGAAACTGACAAAATGGGTTGAAATCCTGAATCTATCTTTTAGTTAGGAGACTTTGTGCAAGTTATTTGACCTCTCTAAGCCTCAGTTTCCTCATCTGCAAAATGGGGATCAAGTCTTGGAGGGTTGTTGGGAAAATTATATAATATTATATGAGGATGATACCTGGCTCCTATGAGCTACTTAAATGCTCGCTGTTATTGTTGCATGCTTTGTTAAAAGAACAACAGTTATCTTCCCAGTTGCCGAATGGTGTTAAGTTCAGCTGATCTAAAAAAGTGAATGTATTTGCTGAGAAGTACACAAATGAATCTCTCTTTATGAGTGTCAGCCAAGAGAAGCATAAATAGCAAACTCTGCAAAGAAGCATATTCTGAGGTTCAGAAGAATGCACTTCAAGAATACAAATTAAACACCAATTTTATTACACAATACAAGGCACAAGTATTAAGAAATTGAAAGAATTTAAAAAGTCACAGTGCTAGAGTATTGCTGATCTTAATAAATAGCTTTTGATTGTAGTAGGGCCTAAGGGAAGCTGGCTCCAAGGCAGTATATGTTGGATCTGCCTATATAGAATTCTAGAAAGAAATGGTAGTTGTGTTGAATGTGGCAGCAGGTGGAGGGCATGAGAAAACAAGGCTGCAACAAGAACTGCAAGGGCTTGGGCAGCAATAAGACAAAGGCCAATTAATCAACAGAAGTTGGGAGTAAATAAATATCAGAGAGCAAAGCAAGATAGGATGACCAAAGTACATGCAAACAGTCTGCAGGGAGGAGAGCTATTGATCAGTCAAACAGTTGGCCTCAGAGAGTGTCACAGAAAATGTGGAGGGAGAGGCAGAGTTGGAGGGAGAACAGACAGGTACCCAGACCCAGCATGAAGAAGCAGTATGTTCTCTTTGCTTCAGTGGCCATTATAGTTCCCTCACCCTGGTGAGAGTGCATCTGGAGTGAGCCTGGTCTTGCTAGTAAAAGTGACTGGATGGATAGAAGTGGGGCTGAGAGTTGACAAGTTTTTCTGAAAAAAAATTTCAGGACTGTCTTCAATGGCTGCTTGGATCCAAGTTTACTTGTGTGTCATTGATAGAAAGAAAAGATATAATTGGAACATAGATCCGATCCATAAATCCCCAGGGGCAATCCTCTGGTCCATAAGCTTCCTAGTTAATAAGATGGCAGGATTATTCATGGTTTCTTTCTTCCCTTTTTTTTTTTTTTTTTTGAGTTGGAGTCTCTCTGTCACCCAGGCTGGGGGGCAGTGGCACACTCATGGTCACCGCAGCCTTGATCTGCTGGACTCAGGTGATCCTTCTGCTTCAGTCTTCCAAGTAGCTGGAACTACAGCCACGTGTCACCATGCCCAGCTAATTTTTAAAATTTATTGCAGAGATGAGGTCTCGCCATGTTTCCCAGGCTTGTCTCAAAACTGTGGGCTCAGGCAATCCTCTCACCTCCCAAAGTGCTGGGATTATAGGCGTGAGCTGCCACAACCAGCCCATGGTCTCTTTCTGAGAAAATTATTTAGTGTGTCTAGTAGTCTTTCTGGTTATATTACAAGCAGAGAAGTAGAGGAAACACTCTATCCTGGGATCATATTTTCCTTTTAGATGCGCAATGAAAATCTTTAAAGAGTCGAAGAAAGTGTACAGTCATCTACCCTGAATGTACCTGATCTCATCTGATCTGATCTTGGAAGCTAAGCAGAGTCTGTGTCTGGTTAGTACGTATAGATGAGAGACCACCTGGGAATATCAGGTACTGTAGACTAAAAAATAATAATAAAGATTCCAAAGAAGTTCATCTTAAAGCCCCTGAGAGGATCTTTTGTCTGGCGGTGCATCAATTTTTATATAGATGAGCTAAGTTCCACAGAAAATGTTTGAGGCCGTATTACATAGTGGAAAGTGCATGAGTTTTAGAGCCTGACAAATCTAGTTGGAATTCCAGCTTTACCACTTACCAAGTATGTGACTTTGTATGAATTATTTAACCAGTTTGAATCTCAGTTTCCTCACTATATAGAGGAGATAATATCTATTGGAAAGAGTTGTGAAGGTTAAAAGAAACAAATCTCAGCATGCCTGACACATTGAAGCTATCGGCACTCCATAGGTGATCATTCTCTTCCCTTTCTGCTGGCCTTTAATGGAAAGAGCCATGCCTTATTTCTTTTTTTTTTTTTTGAGTCAGAGTCTCACTTTGTTGCCCAGGCAGTACAGTGGCACGCTCATGGCCACCCCAGCGTTGATCTGCTGGGCTCAGGTGATCCTTCCACCTCAGCCTTCCAAGTAGCCAGAACTACAGGCACATGCTACGTTGCCCAGCTAATTTTTTGATTTATTGTAGAGACAAGGTCTCACCAAATTGCCCAGGCTGGTCGCCTTCTTTCTTTCTTTCTTTTTTTTAAAGTAGGATTTATTGAGAGGACAGAAAAACTTCCAGAGCAGGAGGAGACCTGAGGGGGTTGCTCCCTTATTTCTTATTGTGAAGTTTCCTCTGTTTACTTGGACTTTTTAGACATACTTGACTGCTGTCTTGATCCTAAGTGTTCTTTTCAGAACATAGAGAAATTTGTAATTACAGTATGGTAGGCAGAATAATTGCTTCCCACAACAGCCATGTCCTAATCTCTATAACCTGTGAATACATTACCTTACTTGGCAATAGGGACTTGGCAGATGCGGTTAAGGTTAAGGACCTTGACATGGGGAAATTATTCTGGATTTTCTGGGTGGGCTGAACCTAACCACATGAGTCCTTAAGAGCACTGAAGCTTTCCCAACTGAGAGGTCAGTCAGAGGGAGATGTGACTATGGAGGATGGTCAGAGAGATGTGATGAAAAAGAAGTCACTGTTCCTGGCTTTGAAAACAAAAGAAGGAAACCATGAACCAAATTCGTGTCCTTTAGAAGCTGGAAAAGGCTAGGAAACAGATTCTTCCCTAGAGCTTTTGGAAATGAATGATGCTCTGCTGATACCTTGGCTTTTAGCACAGTGAGGTCCATATTGGATTTCTAACCTATAGAACTATAAGATAATACGTTTGTGTTGTTTAGGCCACTATGTGTGTGGTAATTTGTTATGGAAGCAATAGAAAACAAATGTATAAAGGCATCGAAAAGGGCTCAAGACCATAAGGATAATTGACAGTGTTGCTGTCCAATTAACCAACTGATGATTCATAATAATCAAGCAGTAAATGTAGATGGTGATATGATGAATATGATCTATCTTCCTAGCTCCTCACAAATATTATTCAGAAATAATACTTGTGGCCAGGTGTGGTGGTTCACACCTGTAATCCCAGAACTTTGGGAGGTGGAGGCGAGAGGATTGCATGACCCCAGAGATTCAAGACCAGCCTGGACAACTTGATGAGACCTCGTCTGTACAATAAATAAAAAAATTAACCAGGTGTGGTGACACACGCCTGTGGCTCCAGTTACTTGGAAGGCTGAGGTGGAAGGATTGCCTGAGCCCAGACGGTCAAGTCTGTGGTGGCCTTGAGTGTGCCAGGCTGGATTCCTCAGGGTTCATGTGCTGTTCCTAAGGTTTCCCAAACCTGAGACTCCCCAGACATGGCGATTCATTCAGGTTACCTTTACTAATAAATGGTTAATTGTAAAGGCACATATTCATGGAAACCCAGGGGAGGATGAGCAATCAGGGTCAGGAAGAACAGGATTCAGAGGTAGCTATGGATTCAAGGCAGTTCCAAGACCTCAGCCAGAGGATTTTGTAAACCTTGAAACCTTGACTCTGTGACTCAGCCACTCCCTTTGTGTCTGCTCCTCTTGGCTCTCAACTGCCTGGTGTTTGTACCATCTACTCTGTGTGCCTTCTCTGCATCATAGGCTCTGCTTACTCATAACTTGACTCAGTCAGACCTTTGATTCATTCAGGTCCTCTCTTGACTCCTCTGACTTCCCTTGACCCCATAGCTTTTCAGCTTTCTTCATGTACTTATTCGTTAATATGGAAAGTCTCTATTAAGCAACTACAATGTGCCCCCATGCACTTTATTATCTAGTCAGGGAGAAAGACATCAATCAAATCATTACAAAAGTGCCTCAGGTGCATTCTGATGAACTCAGCTTATTTGTTCAAACAAGGTATTGGGATCAGTTGCCGGAAGCTCCACGGACTGGCTGCCTTCAGGAACAGCAGCAACAAGCTGTCCTGTTTAATACCACATGACCCTTCCCCCTCCCCCACCATCCTGCCAGAGCTGATTAAACTAAGGATTGGCATTTGACCAGGGACAATTAATACACTGACTGGCCAGCAACCTGCAGTTTAATTCAAATTAATAAGCTTCCTTAGAAGGAAGAAATTACAGTGTAGCAGACATTATATGGAATTGATGTGTTTACCACTGGGGGATAAACCTTATACCCAGAACGGTAATCTAGATGTGGAGGGATTTCATCCACAGGGAATGTTCTCATTTCTAAAAGAGAAAGTTAGAGGCCACTTTTTTTTTCTTTTTTTTTAGAAAGCAGGATTTATTGAGAGTACAGAAACACTCCCAGAGCAGGAGGGGACCCGAAGAGGTTGCCCAAGGACACTTGTTTGATTCAGGAACTCTGAGCAGGGAGCGGGGCAGAGAGCCGGAGTGGTTTTGAATTTAACATAGTGCTGTGTTTATCACTCAAATGATGGCCAGAGTGAAGCTTAGGGAGACTGTGCCAAGTTCCCTGCAGGAAAGTATCATAACCCTAGAGAGGGGTAAATCAATGATAGTTTATATGAGGTTTGCTTCTCAGGGATTCTCTAGGATAGTCCTTGGTCTGGGCCCAAGTGCATAGGTTTCAACATAACGTAGCCTATTATGCTAGACTCCCGGTCACACAAAGGCATCATGGCACAACTGTAGCACGTGACCTTGAGTTCTCCTGCTAGAACCCACAGGTAGGAGTTTATGGGGAGAAGATCAGATCGAAGGGCAGCCCTTTGCACTGTTGGCTGTGAGTTGGCAACAAAGCTGGCATAGCTCAGTTAGCTATAGGCTCTGTGTTGTGTCATTGCCATGACCGGAAAGGAGGAGAGGCCCCAGGGATGCCGAATAGTAACAACATTCTCTGGGAGGCAGATTGACTGGTAGTTCCTGGGAGTTTGTGTATTCCAGTTTTTGGAACAGGATGTTGGCACATTTGTTTTCTCTGGGACCATCAGGTAGTATGTCCCAAATCTGACTTGGAAAAGAGTATTTGGTATTGGTGCAAGGCTAACTTGGGGTTACTGTGGACCCTAATCACAGTCCTGGAACACAGAAGCAGGTATCCAGGATCTACCAAGGACAGGAGAATACTGACCAGCAAAGTGGATCAATGAGGCTTCACTAAGAAGGCCCAGGGGCTGGGGAGGGACAAGCATGAAGAATTCTTCAGTTTCTGGAAGACCTGGAGCTGCTAGAGACCACTGGCATCCCCCAGTTCCACCTTATAATATCCTTTAGGGTCCACCTGGTTCAGCTTTCTCATGTTACTGGTGTATGCCAAGACCCAGAGAAGCCAACTAATCTTGTCTACTTCAATTAATGGTTGAAGTAAGAATAGGACTCACGGGATGACCTCTCTTTTAAAAATGTCTGGCAGTAAATGACCATGGTCAGAGCTGAAAAGCAGGCAATGAAATGCCTTTCGTGTGAGCATCACTTTTACACACATGCTAAGAATCTGTGTGTTCAATAGGTCCTCAGCGTGTAGTGATGGTGTTGATGGAATTGCCCTAGATTCTCTGTAATGACTGATAAATGACATCATTTAATCATCGCATTGGGTAAGCCAGAAACCTCAATGGCCCTTGATGCATGACCCATATCCAGTCCATCACCAAGTCTTGTCTATATCACCTTCTATCCATTTCTTTTTCTCAATAACCACCATGGGCTCAGTTACCATCTTCTCTTACCTGGATTTCTAGGACAGTTTTCTAATGGTCTATCTACATTTCCTCTGCTTCCTCTCACAGCAAGTGGTAGTCTTTCAACCACAGCCTTATTTTTTAAATTATTAATTAATAGACTTTATATTTGGCTAGGCATGGTGGCTCATGCCTGTAATCTCAGCACTTTGGGAGGCTGAGGCAGGAGAATCATTTGAGCCCAGGAGTTTGACACTTGCCGAGATAAAATAGCAAGACCTCATATCTACAAAAATATAAAAATTAGCCAGGTATGGAGGCACATGCCTGTAGTCCCAACTACTTGGGAGGCTGAGGTGGAAGAATCACCTGAACCCAGGAAGTAGAGGTTGCTGGATGCCAGAATCACACCACTGCACTCTAGCCTTGGCAACAGAGCTAGACTCTATCTCAAAGACAAAAAAAAAAAAGACATTATTTTTTAGAGCAGTTTCACAGATTTACAGAAAATAGAGCATATAGTACAGAGAGTTTCCTTATATCTAGTTTCTACTTCACTCACAGTTCCCCCATTCTTATCATCTTGCATTAGTGTGGTACATTTGTTACAACTGATGAACCGATATCGATACTTTCTTATTCACTAAAGTCTATGTGACATCAGGGTTTACTCTTGTGTTGTACAGTTCTATGAGTTGTAACAAACGGATGGCACATACCCACTGTTACAGAATCTTAAGAAGAGTTTCACTTCTTTAAACATGACCGATGTGTCACCTAGTCATCCTTTGCCAGTGGCCTTTTCAAAAAATGCAGATCTTCTGACTCCTGTCACTCAGCCTCATCTTGTTCCACTCTCTAGTTTTCTGTCTGCAACCATACTGGTCTTTTTGTTTCACTTCCTCCAGCCGCACTCAATTCTGCCTCAGAAGTTTGCTCGTGCTTTTCTTTCTTCTTCCTGAAACGCCCCTTTCTACCTCCTGGTCCCACCCTCAGGTCTTTTCACAGCTTGTAATTATGTTATTACATATATGTGTGTGACTATTGGATTTGCCTCCTTCCTAGGCTGTGAGCTCCCCACTGGCAAAGCTGTGTTGTTGCACCCATAGTACTTGGCACATGGTAGTTGTGTACTAAATATTTGCTGAATTATATTAATAATTAAATTAATAAACAAGCAGAAGAGAGTTTCACTGGACTGGGAAGACTACTGAAGGTTTGCAGTGATTCCTAGGGAATGAAAGGGAAGGGAAAACTGATGGAAAACAAGGAAAAAAGTTTTATTCAATAGGCTGAGAGCACAGTTGAAGATTTACCGAGGACTCAATCCATCAGATGATATCAGGGGAGGGAGCTGGGTGGGTAGTTACAGTGATAGAGAGTTTAGGATTTTCAGGGTAGAACTGTTTTGGTGGTGACGAAGCAAAAGGTGTGGCCACAGAAGACCACTGAAGAGAGTTGGAAGCGAAGACACTGAGTTTGAAAGGTCAAGGAACCAAAAAGCTGGGCCATTGAATGGGTGATCCACAGAGTCAGCAAAATCTTCCTCTCCCCTGGGAGAAAGAAGTGAGCTGGGTATTTAATAAATGTGAGGGTATAACCAGGATGGTAGATAACAGAGATGGAAGGAGAGAAGATGACAAGTTGGATGGCATGGACTTCAGTGGGGCAGAAGGTTTTTCTTCGAGGAGAAATTGCTTAGAAGGGCCTTAGTGAACTAGCAGCATGGCTCTAATACAGGCCTCCCTGTATTTGGGGCATGGGAGAATAAATAGTTTCTACTGGAAAGGACAACAGGAGAAGTGGGAAAAGCAGGGGAAAGCCAGGTTTCAGTTGAGGCTAGAAGGTGAGGGAGCTTAGCTAGATCTCTGGGCATGTGACAGAAACCAGCTCTAGCTATCTGTGGCCAATAGGGAGTGGAAGGTTGGGGGAATTGGGAATCTTGGGGACATTGAACAAAATGGTAGCCACAGTCCCACTATTATGGGTGAAAAGATGCTATGAATGTCTTTGTGAGCTGGGAAGATACTGCAAAAAGCTTTTTACTGTAGATAGTTCTATGAGGAAGTTAAGGAAGCAGAGGAATTGGTTCACCAACAGGCCGGGGTTTCATATGACACAAATGGAATGTCTAGTACAGTAGAAAGAAACAGAAGTACAGAGAAGTATGGGATTAAAGTGGCCTGTGGGTGCCGAATGGTGGTGTCAGGAAGGTGGCATCTAGAATGGGAGCTGCAGGAGCACCTATAAGCACATGGTGACATTTGTCCCATCTATCCAGTACCCAGGCCCCTGGTCCATCCAGATATCTGTCTGCTGATTCACCTTCACTTGCTGAATTTCAATTTCTGATCTCCCTCACCTCATCCTTCTTTGCCCCAGGACATTTCTTAGACCTACACTGTGCCACCAAACCTTCTGCTACCTCCCTAAAAGGCTACACCCTGGATTATTTGTTAAACCAATGTCCAGTGTATGGATCAGATGCTGATTCAGCCTGCCTCACTGAACCCTGTCAAGCCCCTCCATCTTCTAACTTACCACATTATTGTGTTGTAATTATTTCTATGTGTCTCCCTTGTCTTCTGATGAGTTTCTTCAGAACAGGAACCATTTATATATATATTGCCTAGCACATTGCTTGTGACCTAGACAGGGGTTAATTTGTTGACTGAATGAATGCTGAATGGGCAAATGGACCTTGATCTCTTTTCTTTTTTTTTTTGAGTTGAAATCTCACTCTGTCGCCCAGGCTAGAGTGCAATGGTACACTCATGGCCACCATACTTGGTTAATTTTTTGGTTTATTGTAGAGACAATAAACCAAAGTCACCAAGTTGCCCAGGTTGGTCTCGAACCCATGGACTCAGGCAATCCTGGCTAATTTTTTGGCTGATGATAGAGATGAGGTCATGTTAAGTTGCCCAGGCTGGTCTCAAACCCATGGGCTCAGGCAATCCTCTCACTTTGGCCTCCCAAAGTACCGGGACTACAGTCGTGAGCCACTGCACCCGGCGACCTCGATCTCTTATGGCCCTGTTCCTGTTAGACTCTGAGAGGCACTCTCTCTGGCAAGACTTTGCCATTCTTACCCACTCTATTCTGTGATGACTGATTTCCTGGACTTGATTTCATGCTTGCCAGACATAGACCATCTGCTAGACAAACCCGGTTCAAGAGACACCATGTCCTGATTCACTCTGGCCTGCCTTTCCAGAGTATAAACCTGACACACACTGAATGTTTTCTCCATTTCCTAAAAGGACATCTCTACAACATGGGCTGAGTCCCCATCCCTGAACACTCGGATTAGGGCCAGGATTCACCCAGATGAATTCTTTTCCTACCTTCAACATCTCTACTACCCTAGCAGAAGGGAAGCCCAACATAAATGCATAGAATGGCTAAGAATTTACATAGCCATGATAACCCATGATTTCAGGAAAGTGATTACTTCCGGAATAGGAGGAAAATGGTATGAGGCTGACCAGGGACAGGCTATGGGAGCTTCAGTGGTAGAACTGATATTTTATTTCTGAAGATGGATATATAAGCATCCACCATTCCTTAAATCTTGTAATTCTGAAACATTTCAATGAAAAAGTTTAGAATGAGCAGTGCTCAGCTTTTACCTGAGTGGAATGCCTGCAGGTGGACCTAGGGATAGAGATAGTGCTAGCTGGTGGACTCTAGAGGTTTAGGGGAATTAAATCAAAGGGTTTAGCAGAGAGAGGACACAGGGGCGGCGGAGGGCATCTGGGCTCAGAGCCAACATCTTAGACCACAAGGCCATAACTCAGTTTGACTGACTATGAAAGCCTGTGAATCTACTGCGTTTACTGCCGAAAATCTTCAAAATAGTCAATTCCAAGCTTATTAGTTTATTTGTCGGTCTGTGTTGTCTGGAACTAGGAACAAGTTTTCCTATAGAAACAATATTACAAATGGTGGTTCTGCCCCAAGGCCAGCCCACAAAAGCTTACAGAACCCTAATGTACCTGAAATATTGTACTAATAATACTAAAGATCCTGACCACTATTTATAACAGTGTTTCTGTGGGAAAGTGCATTTGGAGTTTTAATGCCAGTAACATGTATTCCTCAGCCCCGTGAGCCCTCCACACTCTTGACCTTATTCCCACACTGCCAGCTCTTAGCAGAATGGCTCCCTAAGCGGTAGAGGGCAAATTCATTGCTTTCTGTTGCTACAGGAAACTTCAAGCTGAAGTTTTGCAATTCATCTTCCCTGAGCCGACCCCAACCCCTGCCATGTCCACTGGCCCATAATCTAAGTTTAGCTTTCCAAGCACAACATGGAGCCTCTTATACATGAATGCCTTATACCTCCTATCACAAGCCAATATATAAACTCTGTCACAGTACGGACCCAATGTGTATATTTCTGGGATGCCAGGGAGTATAACCAGGAGGTCTCATTTAATGAGAACAATGAAACTTTGGGACTAGTAGAATCCCTAAAGCACTGGAAAGAGACAACCTTTGAATAGAGGACAGTATAACCCAGAGGAGAATTCACCCTGATGTTTAGAGTTGGATGAAAAAAAAATGTGCCTAAGGTTAGGACCCTGGTGACTTTGGCAAGAACAAATATCCCTGAGTGTGATACAGATACTCAAATACTCTCACTTGGAGAGCTCACTTAGAGAACTGAAATCTGAAAGGTCCACATGGCAGTTGGGGTCCTAAGAACAGAACTGTCATTTCTTCATAGACAAAGTGTCTTTTCTGATAGCTATGAAAGTTGTAATTGTAGGAAATGTTCTCACTACACCCAGAGTCCCAGCCTCAGTGGTAGAAAACAATGACATGGGGTGGTCCTGTTGGCTGAAGAAGAGTGTGAGTCCCAGGGACACTCAGGACTAGAGGAACTTGGGGCAGTTGGGGCTGAGCCCTAGTACCACTCAGGGCTTATTTGGTAAAGCACTCCGATAAGGACAATACCTTCCCTCTACTGTGTCCAGTCTTGATAGAACTTTAAGTCAAACTACTTTATTTTTCCCTAGCCAGGGAGCTAGGCAAACAGACTATCTCCTGAGACTTGAATCTTGAATGGCATGACTTAGGCTCTAGAAATCCGATTGACACCTGTTGTCCTGGCTCTGTGCCCACAGACTTCCTCAAGGACTTCCTGCTGTCTGGCTTCCTGTCCTTCTCCAAGCAGATTCTCCAGCTTCCCCAGTAAGTTCCAGCAGCTACCTATTATTCTCCTAAAACAGTTATTTTCTACTCAAGTTATCCAGAGTCTATTTCTGCTGTGTATAACCGAGGAACTCTAATGAATACAGACTCTGATGGCAGAAGGTTGATAGATCAGGTCAAATCTGCCACTACAACTTATAAAGCAACTCAAAGCTTAAATGTGCAGAAAGCATAGTTGCTGCATATCATCTCCATATACAGAAATGACAGTTCGTATCACTGCGATGTGATGAGCTCAACTTTTACCTGAGAAGGCAAGGGTGGAGGGTAGAAGAAAGGTAATATAGGCATTACCCAGAGAGCAGATTCCCACCTCCTAGCCCTGCACTGTGCTATTTACTCTGATGACATAACACATAGGATAGTTGTATTCAGTGGTAACCATGGTTTCATCTCATTTATTTAGGGAAATTAATATATTCACTTGTATTAATGGAAACATTTTTAGGAAAACAGACAAATTGCAATGCCATTCCTTTGTCATCATTTAAAAAGAACTGAATTAAGAGAGTCAATGTTAGTTTAAAAATAACTGAGACAAATGTGTCTGGAAATAGCAAAACAGTTGGCCAAATAAAGTGAGGTATGTTTCAACTCAACCAGTTGGCAGTTTCTATTTGCTCCATGATTAGCAGGCTAGGTGGCTGAGCTTGTCTGAGAAGGGGCAGGCTACTTTATCCATGGATACCTGGTCCAAAGAGAGGCCTCCACTGTACCATATGGTCTGCGGTGCCTCAGTCTATGGGCTATCCTGGTCCTCAGCCTATGGGGCAGCCTGGTCTTTAGGTACAGGAGATGTTTCACATCTCAGTGGAGCTCAGGTTCATAGGTCCTGATCTCTAGACTGAAGCCGTGATAGACTCAGGGGGCTCAGGCAGCTTTCTCCGGTCCTGCTGGTCTCTCTCCTACCTGACATGAGGCCACTACGGCATGGATAGAAACTAGGGACATCCAATGTGCATGCTGCTTCTCAGTTTCTGGCTCCCACTGGAGGCCCATGGCCCAACCATATCCTGGAAAACACACTTCCTTTCCCCATTATTATATTTCTGTGCCTCTCTTTACCCCCCAACCTTAACCAAACCCTATCTCACCTATGAACTCTGTTTCCAGAGTTCCAGCTGAGTACAAGGCTTAGAGAAAAGGACTTTTATTTTTATTTTTTTTATTTTTATTTTTTATTTTTTTTTTGAGTTGGAGTCTCACTGTCGCCCAGACTGGAGTGCAGTGGCTGCTCCCGGCCACCGCAGCCTCAACCTGCTGGGCTCGGGCGATCCTTCCGCCTCAGCCTTCCGAGTACCTGGAATTTCAGGCGCGAGCTACCACGCCCAGCTGATTTTTTTTTATTTATTGTAGAGATGAGGTCTCGCCAAGTTGCCCAGGCAGGTATCGAACCCGCGGCCTCAGGCAATCCACTCACCTCAGCCTCCCAAAGGCGCAGGATTACAGGCTGAGCCACCGAGCCCGGCGAGAAAAGGGCTTTTAGACACAGAAGTGAAGGAGCTTCCCTGTTACATAAGGGGACCATACAATAGATCTGGTGCCATGTGACAAGTCTTCCTGCATAATCCCTTCTGAGTCAGAGGCAGAGTCCTGCAGCAGGTATCATTGACTCCCTCCTTTTAGTGACAGTTTTTATCAGCCTCTCCACCTCCTTCATCCCTGTCCCTTTGTAATAAAGAATAGAGAATTCTATCTCTGCAGAATTACCACTTCTGTGAGTCTTCCATCTGAGATCACTATCTGAGATCACTATCACTGATCTCGAACTTCTGACAAAGGTCTTTACAAAATAAAAACTTCAAGCAACCCACAACTTTACCCAGATCTGGAAGGAGGAAGCAAGAAAAGCTGTCTTACAGATCGGTAAGTCTAAATGACGGCATTGCCTTTTGCCTATGTAGTGTCTCAGCCATTTAATGAGCAGCCTCTTGTACGGCTTTTTGAAAATCACACTCCACCTGCACAATCTCCTAAGATTCCTCCCCAAGCTGACACAAGCCCATGAGCCAGGATCCTTGACTACCAGCCATAGCACCACTCCAGGCCAACTCCAGGAACTGAGTTAGAGATCCCATGGTTATCTACATGGTGGCCTTACACTTTGTACCCAGCCAAGTTTACCTCAGGCATTGAGTGATTCCTAAGATTTTCACAGCCTTCTTCTTTTACTGGACTAAAACTTATCTTCTCAAAAGGAAGAAAAAGTTTCCCTCAGATATAGGGTTAGATAAAGCATTCTAGCAGTTGAAGACTTGCTTGTCTCTTTCCCAGCTTTGCCTTATGTGGACCCAAACAGCCCTACACCATTGATACCAACACCTTTAATAGTGCAGTGGGGTCATGTTGCCCCAAGATAAGAGAGTTGTGGCTCTGGTAATAATCGGTCCCTGACGGGGAAGCTAGCCGGATTGACATCAGCTACCTGAGTTAAGAATGAGAATTACTTACCTTGGTCACCTTAGAGGTTTGGAAGCATCACCTCCAAGTAACTAGCATCCTGTAGTAATATGCTTGGGCCACTAGAGCCTGGAGCAGCAAACATAGACCTAGTTGAGCCCTTTTCTTTGAGTGTTTTGTTTTTACTATCTATTATGAACTCAGCAGTGAAATAGCCATGTGGGTTCCCTATTTCAAAGCACCAGGGAGTAGAGGAAACATCTTTCATCTTGGAAATTATCCTGTGGCTATAACTAGCCAAAACAGTCGAATGTCTGCCTTCTAGAGTCACCCAGGAGTAAACTGAGGAGACCCCAGGCACCATGAAGCTCCTTTACCAGAACCAGTGTCTGCATTTCCACAAGAAGGGAGCCCTGTCGCAAATACTTTGCCTTTCTGTAAGGGAATTCTGATTCACACCTCATACCGTATCTCGAAATGAAATCCTGTTAACTTAAGGCATTATGTATAAGAAAATAAAATATTAAAATACTAGAAGAAAAAGTGATAAACATTCATCTTGTCTCTTAAGTATAAAAAACTTGAAATCATTAAATCAATAGATGAAATACCAAAATAAATAAATTCCATAACATAAAGGAAACATATTCCCTATAACAAGCTATCATTAAAATGCCAATAATTAATATGAGAAAAGGTTAACATACTTTAAAGTCTTTATTATGTTGCATTTACATAAATTCATAAGAAAGACACTGTGATCCAAGTTTAGAAAATTAGATAAAAAACATGAACAGACAATTCACTGTGGCTGAAACACAAATGGCTAAAAAATAAGAAAAAGTACTATACACATAGTAAAATGTGAAAAAAGTATAATTGTACAAGTATTCTTTTTTTCTTTTTTCCGAGTTGGAGTCTCACTCTATCGCCCAGGCTAGGGTGCAGTGGTACACTCACGGCCACCCCCGTGTTGACTCCAGCGATCGCTGGGCTCCAGCGATCCTTCTGCTTCAGCCTTCCAAGTAGCCGGAACTTCAGGTGCGCGCTACCCCGGCTAACTTTTGATTTATTGTGGAGATGAGATCTCACCAAGTTGCCCAGGCTGATCTCGAACCCGCGGACTCAGGCAATCCATTTGCCTCAGCCTCTCAAAGTGCTGGGATTACAGGCTGAGTCACCAAGCCCGGCCTGTACAAGTATTCTTTATCAAAGATGTTGCCACTGACATAAATAAATAATATCCAGTATAGGCACGGTGGCTCACGCTTGTAATCCTAGCACTCTGGGGGGCCAAGGCAGGAGGATTGCTTGAGGCCAGGAGTTCAAGACCAACCTTAGCAACATAGTGAGATCTTGTCTCTACAAAAAAAAAAATTGCTGGGCATGGTGGCACACACCTGTGGTTCCAGCTACTCAGGAGGCTGAGGTGGAAGGATTGCCTGAGCCCAGGAGGTTGAGGCTGCCATGAGCCGTGATCATGTCACTGCACTGCACTCCAGCCTGGGTGACACAGTGAGAGGCCAAAAAAAAGAAGAAGAAGAAGATAATATCCAATGCTGGTGAGAATGCAGACAGGAATGTAGATTTGACCTGATTTTCTGTAAAACAATGTGACCTTATTTATCAAGAGTCTTAAAATGCTCAGGCTTTTTGAACTATAATTTTATTTTCAGAAATAGCTTCTAAGAAAATAATCAGAAATGTGACCACAGTTTTATGCACAAAAGTATTTATCATAGTATAATTTGTAAATGAAAACAACATAAATATTCAACAATAGTGAAAGTGTTATCATAATGTATGATCTATACACATGAAATTCATGGCTGCCATATGCAGTCATTAAAAATAATTTTGTTTCATAGAGAAACTTGTGAGATAATGGTGGGTGTAAAAGACAGAATAGCAAACTGAATACACTCATAAACTGTATTTTTAAATTAGATTAAAAGACCAATTAAAATTGATGGTAGTAGAAATAATTTTTTGTTTTATTCTTTATACTTTCCTATATTTTCCATATTTTTTTACCCCCATTACATGTTTATGTTTTTTAAATTGCCTCTGCACTTCTCACTAGTAATTTCTTTTTTCTGCAACTTTATACCACAGTGAGCTTTCTGATGTGTATAAAGAATTGCACTTTATAAAATAATTGACAAATACTGTTTATACATTAGATCATTGCATATTTTAAAACTTTGTGATTTAATATCTACTATCTTGGAGCACAACTGAATTATTATAATCAGTAGAGTTTATTTTATTTTATTTTTTGAGTTGGGATCTCACCCTGTTGCCCAGGCTGGAGTACAGTGATGCCATCCCAGCTCACCACAGCCTCAAAATCCTGGGCTCAGGTGATCCTTCTGCCCCAGCCTCCTGAGTAGCTGGAACTACAGACACATGCTACCACGGCCAGCTGATTTTGACAATTTTTTTGTGTAGACGAAGTCGCACAATGTTGCCCAAGCTAGTCTAGAATTCCTGGGTTCAAACAATCCTCTTGCCCTGGCCTCCCAAAGTGTTGGGATTACAGGCAGTAGCCACCGCACCCAGCCAGAAGAGTTTACTTTAGACTGAAATAATACTTCTACAGTTTAGTCTAAACTGCTTGAACACTTCTAGAGACCCCCTCCCAGACGGCAATCTGCAGTAAGTCTCCGGCCCTCTGCTACCTTTGTCTTGGGTTATGTCTCTGGGCTCCATCTTTTATTTTGCTCTCTTGGCTGTATCTGACTTCTGTATAGGTTCCTCAACTCAAATCTCATTCTTAATATCCCCCAAAGCTCTTGTCTTAAAACCTTAACAGTTCTCTGTTTCTTCAGCTTATCTCTTTGAGACATGGTAGCTTGAAGTTTCAACCTACACCAAGAGCATGAAAGGATTTCCTGAGGCTCTTGCCCCCGGTCTCTAGGGCCCCCACCTGGCATGGCACTCCCGAATAAGCCGGGAAGGCATGTACACCTTATTGATCCTCTTTCCATTCCCTTGCTCAGCTAGTTCTCCAAGAAGAGTCTACTCCAGGCCAGTAGAGTCCGCCACGGCCATCTCCCCATCCTGATGATCTGGCACCCTCCGGTGGCCACGGGCGGGTGTGCCTCGACTAGCAGTGAGTTTCAGTGTTAGGTCCTGCTGCAGCGCCCTCCGGTGAAAGTTTAATGGAACTGCTATCAGAGATCTGCTATCAGATCTTGGCAAATCTAGAGCCAAGTCCCTTGCAATTTAGCCTCTGTAACTTGTTAATATATCAAGATAGGCTAAGATCTACATTCTTAAAGGAGAAGCCTTTTCTGGTTTTGCATTTGGCAGGGAAATAATAAGTACTAATCTAACTGAGTGGCAGATACTGAACTAAATGCTTTACATACATTATCACATAGATTCTTCATACAACCCCGGAAAGTAGGCACCTATTTTTATTTTTTTAATATTTATTTATATATTTCTTTATTTTAAAGATGTAGGATACAGTTCAGGATTATGTATACAAGTGGTCATCGTACAGGTAAGGTTTGGGCCTCCTTTTGATCCTCACTTTGCCTGGTTTGAGGTCAGGTACCCTGTTGTGTGGCCTCCCACCCCCACTCCCCAGCAGTGTCCTACTACTGCCAATCCCTTTCTCATAGTAATATGGTAAATGTTCAGGGTCTGCTTATGAGCGAGAACATGTGGTATTCTTTGTTTCTGTAGGCACCTTTTTTTTTTTTTTGCGTTGGACTCTCACTCTGTCACCCAGACTGGAGTGCAGTGGCTGCTCCTGGCCACCGCAGCCTCGACCTGCTAGGCTCCGGCGATCCTTCCGCCTCCGCCTTCCAAGTAGCTGGAACTACAGGCACGCTACCATGCCCGGCTAATTTTTGATTTATTGTAGAGATGAGGTCTTGCCAAGTTGCCCAGGCGGGTCTCGAACCCGCGGGCTCAGGCAATCCACTCACCTCAGCCTCCCAAGGCGCAGGATTACAGGCTGAGCCACCGAGTCCGGCTGCATTTCTCAG
>CAUYQG010167994.1:0-32092 GCA_963574415.1 Tarsius wallacei | reverse complement strand
TTTATTGTAGAGATGAGGTCTCGCCAAGTTGCCTGGGTGGGTCTCGAACCCATGGGCTCAGGCAATCCACTCATCTCAGCCTCCTAAAGTGCGGAATTACAGGCTGAGCCACTGAGCCCGGCTCTCCTGTATTATTTTAATAACTGCATAGTACTTCATATGGAGATATATCATTATTTAGTCCACCACTTTTCTCTGCGTAATGGACATTTTTAATTGTTTTCAACATTTCTCGGTTGCAAGCAATGCTGCAATGAACCAACTTGTGTAATACATATATTTTTTGTAAGTATAGAGGTGCATTTTAAGGTTGAATTTTCAGAAGTGGGGTTGTTGGGTCAAAAGTTAAGTGCATTTGAAGTTTTGCTAAGTTTTGTCAAATTTCCCTTCAGAAGGACTGTGCCAGTCTGTGTTCTAACCAATCATATGTGAGGTTGCCCGTTTCCCCCACAGCCTATCAAACAAAATGTGCTGGCATACTTTTTAATTTTCCCTACCTGTTAGGTGAAAAATAGAATCTCAGTGTTCTTTTAATATTTATCTAGTTATGAGTAAGGTTGAACATGTTTGTGTATGTCTGAGAGTCATTTTAAAAATATTTTAAAGATGTAGAATACAATTCAGGGTTAGGTATACAAATGGTCATTGTACAGGTCAAGTTTGGGCCTCCTATAATCCCCACTTCACCTGGTTTGAAATTCGGTACCCTTATTGATGAAGTGTGCTCCCTCTTCCCCTGGCAGGTTCCCACTACTGCCAATCCCGTGCTTGTAGTATTATGATAATTGTTCAGCATCCATTTATCAGTGAGAAAATGTGGTACTCAGTTCTTTGCTTCTGTGATAGATCACTGAGTATTACAGATTCTATTGGATCTTGTGCATTTCTGTTTCTGTGTTACACTGCTAGTTCAATCTGAATTTGAGAAGTAACAGTTTTAGCCAATATTGAATTTTTTTTCAGTGAAATATAATTAGGTTCATGTTAAATATTGCTGTATAAATTTGGGAATGCCCTGAGAAGTTTTTTAGCAGTGGGGGTAATAAAGGTCTTCAAGTGGATGTGGCAACCGGGCAGGGCAGTGTTGAATTAAAATCAGGTTATGCTGGGTATCTAGAAAGTTTAAGATTCTGGGAAAATACTGATTTGCCATAACAGTCCTTCCTCCCATCATAGAGGGAGTCTCAGATCTCACAGGGCAGTAAAAGATAGAAACCATTGAGCTAGAGAGTATCTGACTACTCAGGCTTCTGTTTAAGGTCTTGAGGAGATGATGTGGACAGGATGTGACCTCAAAGAAGAAAGAAGTCAGCACAGCCCAGGGGATCACCAGAGGAGCCTCCTTGGAAGAGAAGGCTCAAGAGAGATTGGGTGGGTTGGCTTGATTAATGCATCCTTGTGAAGGTCTAACAAGGGGTGTCCAAACTTTTGGCTTCCCTGAGCTGCTTCAAGTAAAGAAGAATTGCCTTGGGCTGTATGCAAATTATATAATATAGTGTATATACATAATAAGACTTCTTTTACTTTTTTATATTTTTGTTATAAAGTTTAGAAAAATGAGAACAATATGAAACTAGTGGGAAATTTGACTTTGTTTTTGTAAAATGAATCCCTCAGTGTCTGGTTCGATGGAAATGGTTGCAATTCTTAGTGAGTCTTCAAGATGCTCATCAGAAATATTGTTTGAATCTTGCTGTGTGTGCTTCATAATTGAAAACAGCTGTTCACAAATGTATGTGCTGCCAAAAAGCGATGTCATGAATAAGGTGTGATTGTGAACTTCAAAAATGGAACAACACATGGGATCATGAAGAAAATAAATGCTAAACACACAATGTTAAAACATTTTGCGTGTAGTATTACTAGCTGTCCTGGATCACATGAGGCCTGCAGGCCATGGGTTGAACATGCCTGGTCTGAAGTTCTTCTTGGGAAATTAGTACAACGTAGATGGAAGTTTCATTCCCCTGGAATATTCAGCGCTGTACATAGGGCAGAGGATTGAAAAGTCCTAAGTGCTTTTCACCCATCCATCCTATTTAATTTCTCACAATAGTTTTTGGAAATATTTATGATTGTGATTCCAGTTTTCCAGAGGAGAAAACTGAGGGTTCTCAAAAAGGCGAAGTGACTTTCACATGGGAATGAAATTAAGGAAGCTGAATTTGAACCCAGGTCTTTTCATCCTCAGGGTCTGAATTTTCACTGCTCATCAGAGCGGCAGTTAATCTCAAATGCCCAATAACAGAAGAATGTACAGACATAATTCTATATTCATGCAAGGAAACACTAATTCAGCAGGGAAAATTAATGAGTGCTACATGTTTCAACATGTGCACATCTTCTTAATCTTGGTGGTGGGAACATAGGTGTTATGTTATTTTCTGCACTATTTAGATTCCTGATGCATTACATAATTATAAATTCAAGTAATGAAAATGTAGTAGTCAAGCTGACACATTTTCTGTAAACTCCAATACACAGGGCTTTTTAAAAAATAGTTGGTGACAGATAAGTAAATTAACATGTTTCTTGGCTCAGCTTAGCATATAATGCATATTGAATGTTCAGTCCTTTGGATTGAATCCTGTATCAATGGGCCCTACCAGCTGTCCAGGGCTTTTTTGGAGTCCAGATAGAGTGAGTCTGCTGTTGGTACTTGTTTCTTATTGAATTAGACTGAGGAAAGTTATCTGCATGCTCCATACTCTCAAATTAAAAACAAAACAAAACAAAAAAGCAGATTCCAAATGAAATACCCAGAGATCCCTAAACATAAAATTGAGGAAGAGCAACAGTACTGAAGCTGGGAATAATAGAGTGCTGTTTATTCATTCATTCACTCATTCATTCATTCAACAAATATTTCCTAAGTGACAAGGTACTGAGGATACAATGAGAAGCAATAGAAATTTGATCCCTCTCCTCGTGTAACATAGATTCTATCAAGGGAAATGTGCTTTCCTTCCTAAAATAAAGCAGACCTATACAGATAAATAATTGAAAACATTAGTTAAACTATTGACACAATAAATACATATATTTTCAAAGTCTTATTTGCTTGCAATTAAATAACAGCACACATAAGTGCTCATTTACTTATTTATTAAATATTGTTATACTACCATGTGCTAGGTGGTGTTCCTAGACACTGAGGTTGGAGCAAAGGTCCCAGGATGGTTTCTCATTAACTTCATTTGAGTCAGGAGTTCATCCTTGAACCAATTACTATAACATAGAGGATGGAATATTCTGATTAACTAAGCCTGGTCGAATATCCACCCCTAGGGCAATTGGGCTCAACCCAGTCTACTTGGGCTGACTCAGGTCAGGGTGGTTTCCCAGAAAGAAAATAGGGGGCATTTCCATAAACAGGAGTGATACTAGATGTTAGGTGATGGGATTCTATTGACATTATTTTGAAACTGCTCCTTATTCCCTGAAGTTCACCACAGCCTTTTCTTTTGCCTTAATTATTCTATGAACACATTCTGGACCAGGACTTCTGCTTTACTTGTGCTTACCATGTTTGGCTGATAGCTGAATGGTTTCCAGGGATGACATGTCATGCAGCCTGGACTCACAGGAGAAATAAAAGGTTCCTTTTACCGGGATGTTGAGTGGTTTCTTTTTTAATATAATGGTTGCTCATACGTGTCCAGGGACTCTCTGAGGTAGACAGACATCCTTGCTACAGTGCACTAAGATGAGGCTTAAGCCAATGCAATGTCTATTTTTAATGCTCCTTGCCTGCCAATCAAATTACATCTAATTGATGAGGACACCTGCTGCAACCCCTGCTGATCTCGCTACAAATTCGAGCTTATTAATTCATGAGTTTCCCAAAAGATTGACATGCTCCCTCATCTGGGCAAAACATTATTTTCTGCTTAAATCTGCATTAGCTTTCCATTCTTGTTATAACAAATTACCACAAACATAGTGTCTTAAAACAATACACATTTATTATCTCACAGTTTTGTAGGTTGGAAATCCAATATGAATTTCACCATGCTGAAATCCAGATGTCTGCAGGGCTGCATTCCTTCCTGGTGATTCTAGGGGAGAATCAATTTCCTTGCCTATTTAAATTGTTCCTTGTGCTTGTAGGCTGAATTCCCTGTTTCATCACTGGGTGTCAATTGAGAGTCGTTCCTAGCTTCTAGAATATATCCTCACTCCTTGCTTCACAGTATAATTCCTCTATCAGTCTCTTTTGCCAGTTCCAGCATCCTCATATCTCTTAATCTGACTCTTTTGCTTTCTTTGAATTTGAAAAGCTCCTGTCATTATAGTGAGCTATTAGGATAATCCAGGATAGTCTACTATTTTAAGTTTCCAAACCTTAATTCTATCTGCAAATTTCCTTTTGCCACATAATGCACCATGTTCACAGGTTCCAGGTGTTAAGTAATGAACATCTTTGGAGGACAATGCCTACTACAAAAACTAATGAAAATGTGGAGGTATTATGGATGGCTAATATTGAAGTGAAAATATGAGGTCATTGCATTCGTCCTCTGACCTGACCTCTTGACATTCTCATTTGTATTGGGAGCCTGCCGCTAAGAGAGCGGGTGAACTTCCATCTCATCTCCTACAGGTGATAGAGCCCCACAGCCTGATGGGCCCCCCTTGGCTGGAGAGGCCAGCAATACTCTTCTCTGAGCTCCAGCCCCCACGTGGGTGTGAGTGAGAGGGCAATGCAGCCTGCTGGTTAGGACCATTTGGGTTGGGTTGGAATTGCAGCATTGACACTTTCTAGCTCTGCAACTGTGGGTGAGTTACCTAATTTCTCTCAGCTGTGGTGTCATCCCATGTAGGGAGATGCAAGAGTTTATTCTTTGTAAGGCTCAGCTTTTGCCTGTGTGGACATAGGGATGACCCAAGCTGACCGCATTCTGCTTTCAAGTTGTTTAACTGTAGTGAGAAATCTGAAATATCGACACGACTGTACATAGATCCATAAGCTAATTTCAAATGGTAGAAAACAACATGAGGAATACGAGCCCCCATAATGTGTGACAGAATTATTATCAGGGCTTCAGTGGTAAAGAGAGCTAGTTAGAACTATAATCTAGAAAGGAAATCCTTTATTGGGGATGAAGCAAAGCTCTGAACAATGAGAAGGAGCCAGCCATGGACAGATCGGCAGAAAGGATTCCAGGTAGAGAAAGTCATGAAGTGCAAAGTTCCTAAGGCAGGAGCATTTTACAAGAAATCTCTAAAGAAGGATATAAAAGAGGTTCAAAACACAAAAGAGGGACAGATAAACTCTGGCTAGGGAGTAGGTAACATTTGACCAAGGCCTAAAAAGGTGATAGGGTTTCCCCAAATGTACACAGTGAGGATGAAGAGGAAAATGTTAAGGACAAGCCAATCCAAGAGACCAGTAGAAAGACAGTGGCAGCTGGAACCCAGGACTTCATGAGGTTTGGGTAGGACATGGAATGTCCTGGCAAAGAAAGTTAGCTAAGTCAATCTATAGGCAAAGTGGTGCAACTGGTAGTTTTTAGAGAGTGGAGTAATAACTATTCCTATTGTGAATAATCACCATGGCGGTGGATGGGTGAGTGAATATAGGAAGATCAATAGGAAATCATGCTGCCCATGCAAAGAGAGATGCCCAAATCTGAGCCAGGTCCTACTTTTAAGTGAGGAGCTGTGCCTTATCTGAGAGGTAGACACATTAGAACCTAGTGACCAAATGAATTTGGAATGTGAGGAAGAGTCAAGGGTGACTTTCAATGCAAGTTGTTACCTGGATAGGTGAGGATGTGTTAAGTGGTCAGGGAAGGAGTCACAGGACATGAGGGAAGAGACAGGAGACAGCTTGAGGTTGAGCTTGGTGGAACTTGCTGTGTAGAAGTGGAAAAGCCTGGGGATGTATGTGTTTTTCTAGACCTGAAATATGGAGGGCCGAATTAAACACACACCTCAGTTGATGGCATGGTATTATGGTTAGTCAACTCCACAGAGCACTAATCTCTTACTTGATTGGATGATTTATTCATTTATTCATTTTATTCCCATTGTCTGTTCCTATTTACCCGTAGGTAATGCATTTAAGGTTTGTCTTTGTATGAGTGTGTGTGTAGATGTTACTTACAAAATGTATAGTGTTGATTTTTGTGCATGCATTTGCAATTTTCATGAGTGTTATCGATTTATAAAATGTTATATACGTTCATATCCCACCTTGTTTTTTTTTCGAGTTGGAGTCTCACTCTGTCACCCAGACTGGAGTGCAGTGGCCGTTCCTGGCCACCGCAGCCTCAACCTGCTGGGCTCCAGCGATCCTTCTGCCTCAGCCTTCCGAGTAGCCAGAATTGCAGACGTGCGCTACCACGCCCGGCTAATTTTTGATTTATTGTAGAGATGAGGTCTCACCAAGTTGCCCAGGCGGGTCTCGAACCTGCGGGCTCAGGCAATCCACTCACCTTGGCTTCCCAAAGCGCTGGGATTACAGGCTGAGCCACCGAGCCCGGCGAGGTATACACAGATTAAACTTGAAAATATAAATGTTGGTAGAGGCTTACACCATGCTAAAGAGCAACTTGTTTATTAATTTGCTTCATTTTTCAAAATAATATTTTTGAGCCTTAACCTAACTTTAAACAGTATTATGTGCTTTACATACTTGATCCCACTTTATCCTCATAATACCCTTAGGAGATAGATATCACTAGTATCCCTATATGACAGATAAACTGAAGTTAAAAATGGCTGCATTTCTGAGCCATGTCCATGCATGCAGTCAGTGAACATCCAAGCCTGGATCCACATTCAGACTGCTTAGATTCTTAGATTCCATTCTTAGATTCTTAGATTCCATAACTAGCTTCAATTTCTTCTTCATGCAAGAATCACACAATATTACACACAAATATCAGTGACTGTTCAATAAAAAATATCCTTTATAATTTTCATCTAAATTTAATTTTCATTCTCAATTTTTATCAACTGCTTTTTTGCACTTTACTAGTATGACACAATAGATTGAGAATTGTTTATTCATAAGATTTTTAAAATAGATACCAAATATTTACAAAATAACTATAGTATAATTTACTCTGGATATTTAAATTCAAGTTTTACAATCTGAATGCTTGCATGTTTGCCAGGCCTCAGAAATCTCTTTTATTGCATTCTTCATTGCATTTATAGTTTTAACTAAATAATTGGCTTAGTTCAAACCACTGTTATACTTTCTAAATATTATAATATAAATGTGATCCTTTAAAAATTATCATAAACTAACAAGTGATCTACAGTAAGAAGTTTTCTTGTCCAAACCTTGTATGAATTTTTGTTTTAAAACCTTAATCTCATCCACATGTATTCATATGCTTTCTTAGATGAATCTAAAAGAACTGCCACAAAAATACTTGATACTCTTGTTCAAAATGGCTGTTTCGATTCTTTGAAGAACACACTTTATTATACACACAAAACAACAGATAAGCTATGAAATAGAAAGCTAAGAAGCAATACCAATGCAACCATTGGGAGTGAGAAGTTTATCTCCTATGCCATGTAAATGTCTGAAAATGCAGTTCCCTTAATGGGGATGAAAATCTGACTCAGTGCTTGAAGGTGGACTGATATGGAGTTCTGCTGAAAGTGAAATTAGATTTAAAAAATCAAACCCTGTTATCAATTTCCATCTGTAACAACAGCATAAACCATAAGCTATAAACATTAATACGTTAGTAATTGAGCCAAATTATCTATTGGCTTAGAGTTTAAATTTTTTCAAGAGTGTTCTTTCTAATAATTTCATGGGGCAAGAGTGCCAAATGCCATTATAACTTCAGGTAAGAGCTATGTGTCATTAACCTTGTACCACTGGATGAATCTATAGATGAGATATTACAAAGAGAAAAACAAAACAAAACAAAACAAAAACCCTGAATACAAATGAACTTCAACCATAAATTCAAATTCCAAGTGAGAAGTAATCTAATTATGAAAAGTAGCCAAGAAACATCTAGAGCATAAATTTAGATAGAAAAAACAATTATGGGATTTTATGATGTATGTGGATTATTCTAAATTTGAGAAATAAAAACTGGATTAAAAGTAGATAGAAAAAGAAAATACTTTAAAATTTGGGCATAAAATATAGTCATTAAAATTTTTTAAATGCTATAATTTTGCATTTGATTAGACACAGTGAAAGGAAGAATTAATGAATTGGAAGTGAACACTGAATAATCTACAAAACAACACTGAGAAATAAAAACATCATAAATATCAAGGAGAAATCACAGAAAATTGCAGAATAGATTGAGAAACTGTAATATCTACCCAAAACAAGTTCCAGAAAAAAGTGCATGGAGATAATGGCAGAAATACAGTCTTTGAAAATATAATACAAAACCTAAACCAAGTGAAGTGAGGACCAATGTGAGGCCCAAACTTTAACTGTACATAGACCAAGACCACTTTTGTACCTAATCCTGACTTGTACCCCACATTTAAAAAATTTAAAAACAGGCCAGGCTCGGTGGCTCAGCCTGTAATCTCGCGCCTTGGGAGGCCGAGGTGAGTGGATTGCCTGAGCCCGTGGTTCGAGACCTGCCTGGGCAACTTGACAAGCCCTTATCTCTACAATAAATCAAAAAATTAGCCGGGCGTGGTACCTCGTGCCTGTAGTTCCAGCTACTTGGAAGGCTGAGGCAGAAGGATCGCCGGAGCCCAGCAGATCGAGGCTGCGGTGACTGGGAGTGGCCACTGCACTCCAGTCTGGGCGACAGAGTGAGACTCCAACTCAAAAAAAAAAAAAGTAAAAACAAACAAATAAATAGACTGTTGATGAAAAAAAAGAAAATATAACGCAAAAATAATTTAAAGGTGACATTTTTGAAATGTCTGTTAAGTAACTTTTAAGAAATATTTATTATTTTTTGGTTTGTTCATTTTTATAAAAAAATTAAAAGCATATTTACATCTGCCTTTGAACTAAAGAGATATGAATTCAAAATGCATTGATTTATATTTCTCTAATTTTCAATTGTTTGTTATCATTCTTGTCCTTAAAACTTCAGAAAGCATTTTTATTCTTATATGAAGAAATTTCATGGTTTATTTAGCCTATCTAATATTGCTGTATGAAATGAAAGCGTAATACCTTCTGGGGAGGCACATAACGAAATCAAAAGGAGAGATTTCAAAGTTAATCAGAATGAAAGTCAAAAGCTGAGCATAATGCTCTTGTGTTCACTGGAATACAGCTGGATGGAATGTTGATGGGAGGACCAGAGAATTACAAGTGAGTAGGTCTTTAGAAACTAAACGAAAAGCATAAGGTATAACCAATGACAATGTCTACATATCAAAATATCTTCAAAGCAAACTTAATAATCCAATAATTTATCAGAAGTCTATATTGAATGTTTATTTATCAGTAAAAAATATTATTTCTACATTAACTCTTAATATTTTGTGTTACATTGCTGTTCAATGGTATTTTTCCCAAAAATTGACTGGTTTGGGACAAATTAGCATAGGTAAAGATGAACTTTACTTATATAGAGAGTTTTTTAAAAAGGGGGGGAATATAGGATATAGCACATAACCATGTTATTTGTTCTCTCACATTAGAGCTTGCTCTGACAAAAATAATTTCTATTCAGATTCTAAAGGCTTAAATAAGACAAAATCCTACAAGACAATTACAGTTTTAAGATTTATTTTGCAATCATGCTGGGTTATGAACATTTATAGTTGCTATTTATGAAACAAACTCTAAAATTTCATTAATAAGTATTGAAAAACTCATTAAAGCTTTAAACCTTTTACTTCATTGACGGTCAGTAGTATGGTAACTATTCAAAGCCTTCTTGTGACTTAAAGACACAGGCTATATATATATTTTTCCCTTTGGGTATTAAAGAATAATTAGCAGATAAGTGGATCTTTGGTAATTGTTATATAAAGTTTCCCTTTAAAGATTTTATTAATAAATATGTAAAAAATATAAAGCAGTCAACTCCATTTGTCATTCATAGAAAATTCACAATATATAGTGTTTGAATAAATTAATTGCATTTTGATATTTGCAAATGGTGCTTTCTTTTGGTTTCTGGTTCTCTGTTATTTTCAACTTGCTGAAACATTCTATTAGATTTAACAATATATAAAGTTGTAGGTTTTTCTCTCATGGACTGTCCAATATTTAAAAAATACTGCACAATATAGTTTACAAATTAACCAAAGTGGTGAAAAATAAGGGAGAAAAAAAGAGTGGAAGAAAGTAGTATGAGATCTGGTTAATAAAGTTTTTCACATTCCCAGAGAAGACAAGACCAAGATATGTCACAGTTTATTGTAGTCCTAGGAACCTTTTAACTACTCTTTAAAGCACTTTTGTACAGGAGATGTATTATATTGAAAGTGTTAAATCATCAGCTTTTAGGACACCATGATCACTTTAATAAAGGAGTTAAACAATAACAAAACAAAACAAAAACAGAGAAACATGCTTTCAGGGAAGGAAAGGATTATCTAGTTTCTTCTTTTGTGATAGATTTTTTTAAAAATTTGAAAATGGTAAGATGGACACCCAGGAGCAACAGACCAACAACAGACCGTGTGACTCTTGCTGAGCAAGGCAGAGAGTAGATAGAGACAGAGCCACTGATAGACAGAGATACCCTGTACAATTATGTCGAATGAAGCACTCTGCACTCAGCAAAGATCTCTTTGAACATACAGAGACCAGAAAATGACAACAGACATAGGAATCTGGGTTACCCATCCCTCACCAGACACCCCATCCCCTCCAGGCACCCCGATTCTGTCCATGCACCAGGCTCACATAGGAACTGAAGCCCTGTCTAGTGAAAGAGAGTGACTGAGTATACTTAAAACGTTTGGGGTCTGTTCACACCCTCTCAGCCATGCACAAGTCTTTGGTCCCACATGGGAGAAGTCCTGGTCAGGGCAGTGGGCAACCAGACCCCAAGTAGATTGGGGAAGAAAAGAAAAACCTGTACCGGGTCAGCAGCCCTGAATATGGCTTATGCCAGTAGAGCAAAGCAGCCTGCTTCCAGGCAGGGAAAGCTCATCTGCAGCGTGAACCTCGCTGGCCTGGGGCCCCTCTTCCCAGCCAGATCAATTAGAACAATGTAGGATAAACTCACAGCCAACATTTTGCTTAATGGGTAGAAGCTGGAAGCATTTCCCCTAAGAATAGGAACAAGACAAGGCGCCCACTCTCACCCCTCCTGTTCAAAATAGTGCTAGAATTCCTAGCCAAAGCATTCAAGCAAGAGAAGGAAATCAGGGATATCTAAATAGGAAAAGATGAAATTAAGCTATCCCTCTTTGTGAATGGTATTTTATACCTTGAAATCCTTAAGGAGTATGTCAAAAGCCTCCCCGCACTGACAAATGGCTTTGGTAAAGTCCTGTGTTACAAAATCAATGTGCAAAAGACAGTTGCATTTCTATACACCAGCAACAGGCAGAGAGAGAACCATATAAAAACCACAATCACCACAAAAAGAAAAAAAAAGTACCTGTCATCCACCTAACCAGAGAGAAAAGAAAGATTTTGATAACTAGAACTACAAAATAATGCTCAAAGAAATTAAGGATGACACAAACAAATGGAAAAACATTCTGTGTTCATGGATTTAAAAAATCAATAACGCCAAGATGTCCATCCTACCAATGCAATCTGCAGATTCAAAGCACTGTACATCAAATTACCAAAATCATTCTTTTTTAGACCTAAAAACGACAATATAGAAATTTATATGGGAACAGAAAATAGCACGAATAGCCAAAACATTCCTCAGCAACAGGAACAAAACAGAAGGTATCACACTTTTCCAGACTTTAAACTTCATTACAAAGCTACCGTAACCAAAACAGCCTGGTATAGGTATAAGAATAGGCATATAAACCAATGGAACAGGACAGAGATTCTAGAAGCAAAACATGGTCTTTCAATCAACTCATCTTCAACAAAGCCACCAATAACAATCACTGGGGAAAGGAGACCATATTTACCAAAAGGTGCTGGGAAAACTGGGTGACCACGTGCAGAATAATGAAACTGGACCCATACCTATCACCGTGTACAAAAATCACTCAAAATGGATCAAAAACCTAAACATGAAACCTCAAACTAAGAATCCTAGAAGAAAATGTAGGAAACACCCTTATGCACATCAGAGTAGGCAACGAATTCTTGACCAAGTCCCCAAAAACAAATGCCTAAAGCTAAGATAGCTAAATGGGACCTCATCAAACTAAAAAGCTTTTGCTCAGCAAAAGAAACCATCAAAAGAGTAAAGAGATGGCCTACATAATGGGAAAATATTTGCAAATTATAAGAAAGGCCTAATATCCAGGATCTACAAGGAACTCATATGAAGTATAAGGGAAAAAAACACCCCATTAAAGAGTCTGCAAAGGACATGAACCAACACTTCTCCATAGATGACATATAAGCAGCCAACAAACACATGAAAAAATGTTTCCTCACTAATCATCAGAGAAAGGCAGATCAAAATTACAATGAGATACCACCTAACTCCAGTAAGGATGGCTATCACTAATAAGTCAGAAAACGACAGATGCTGTCACGGGTGTGGAGAAAAGGGAAAGCTTCTGCAGTGTTAGTGGGAATGCAAGCTAGTTCAACCTCTATGGAAAGAAGTGTGATAATTCCTAAAAGAAATTAAAATTGACCTTCCATATGGTCCAGCAATCTCTCTCCTGGGAATATACCCAGAGAAACATGAATTGTTCTTACCGAAAAGACAACTGCATGCATATGTTTATTTCCGTGCTATTAACAATAGCAAAAACCTGAAACCAACTCTACTGCCCTTCATAAGTGAACTGTATAAAGAAAATGTGGTACGTATACATGATTCAGTATTCCACAGCCATAAAGAAAAACAAAATCATGGATTTTGCAGCAAATCAGATGGAGTTGGAGATCATTATCTTAAGTGAATTATCACAGAAACAAAGAACTGAATACCGTATGTTCTCATGCATAAGTGAGCCCTGAACTTTAGTCACATTAGACTAAGATTGACAGTTGCTGGGCACTGCTAGGGGATGTAGGAAGAGAAGAGAATGGGGGGCACATGACAACACATAGGGTACCTTGTCCATTGCCGGGAGAGTGAGGGCCAGTTAGAAGTCAAATCTTCACCTGCATACAGCCTACTTACGGAGTTAATCGTCACTTGTACCCCACATTCCTATTATATAATAACATTTTAACAATATCAAAATGGAGCAATTTCAGTGTATGTTACATCAGATTAATTACCAAAACCTGTAGTGAAGCCATTTTTAAGTTAGATAATACTCTTCACAATACAAGTATGATCATAGTCCTAATCACATTTCCATCATTGTTATTTTTGTAATGACTGTATGAGATGTAAGCTCTAAAAGTACATCATAAAATATTATTTTATAAATATCAAATACTTATATAAAAACACTATGACTATATTGGTAATTTACATTTAAAGATACATGTTAAAATTTATGTTTAAAAGTCTTTCAGTAAGATGTGAGTTATAAAATAATATTTTATTTCTCATTCCTCCTCTGCTATAGACTTTTCAAAAGGCTTGTCATTAAAATTTAATTTTTAAATAAAATGCACAGTGGAATTATTAATTTGGTCAGTCAGAAATTATTTATGGGGAAGTTTTATAGAACAGTTTTGCACAATTCTAAAACTTGGTGCAAAGTTCTCCTAGCATGATTAACTCTTGATACCTCAGTCCTGAACTCAAGGAGACACATTTGTTGAGCAATGACGTACTTATTCTTTGGGTCCCTCCCACACTTCTGAATGCTCAGGATTCTGGTAGGCAAGTAGTACCTTCCTTAGGCTTTCATCAGCCCTTCAGGCTTGATCTATGCAGGTCTCAGCCTTGCCCATCAGCCTTCCTCTGACTCTTGGAATCAAATCTAATTGTAATCTGTCTGAACCTCCAATTTTGTCCTAAACAAATGAAAAACGGTTCTTAACTTTGGTTCACTTACATTTTATAGAGGAGACATATGATGTATTAGAGTTCTCCTGATAAGTGGAGTAGGGTGTGTGTGTGTGTATGTGTGTCTGAGCCCAAAGTCTTTAGGACTGATAAAGCTAATAGTGTATTTTCCATATAAAAGTTTGCAGACTGGAGACCCAGGAAATGTTGATGTTTCTGTTTGAGTCCAAAGGCAGGAAAAAACTGACTATTCCAGGGCATAGGTATCAGTTAGAAAAGAATTCTTACTTCGGGGAGGGTCAGCCTTTTTGTTTTATTCAGGCCTTCAACTGAAAAGTAATCTGCTTTATTTACTGTATCTACACATTTAAATGTCACCCTCACCCCAAAACATCCAGAACAAATTAGCCGTTACAATGTGTAAACAAATAATTGTCATGACTATTATTTCTATATTTGTTAGATTTAGCTGCTTTTCTTCCATAAGATTCTACCCCATTGTTCTGAGATGTTTAATGGTTCCTCATTCATGACCTTGTTAAAGATTGATTTAAAATACTTTGAGTTGTGTCATTATATAATAAAATAAGAAGTGGTTGTGGAGATTAGATGATGTATAACTACTGAAATAAACAAATTAATAATTAAGTTACACATTATCTAATTGCAAAGGATATTAACAAGTTAGCTTCAAGAATAACTTTGTTCCTTAATTCCAGGATTGTAGATATAGGCCATCTTATAACATATAAGAGAATCCTTAATCAAATTTACTTGTAGACTTCAAAAATATTCCCATTTCCAATTGAACACATTTAAAAGCAAACAATTAAATCCAACAATAAAGAAGTAAAGAGATTTTTAGTTAATGTATGTTTTAATGAAGCTTCTCTGCTCTATTATTGAATGTTTACATATAAACATATTAATACTTTTTTAAGTAAAATACTAAAAGTCCTTCTTTGATAAAATAATGCAATTATATTCTCAGCTTTAGATTATTTCCTTCATGAAGTTTTATACAACAAATGGTTTCAACTAGCTACACTGGTCATGTTTGCTCCTTAAAAATATTGAATATAAGTATTTCCATTACTATTTGCAAAACATGTTGTTTAAACATATTCTAATTTTAAGAATGCCCAATATTAGAGAGAGGTCAAGACAAAACAGAAGTGGTAAAAATTGTTACAATTCAATTACAGGTGTTTACTATGACCAAGTTCTTTTCTATGTTTTCTGCACAGTTGATCTTATTTACTATTACTCTGTAGCATTTATACTACTATTATTCCCATTTTTAGATGGGGAAATAAGGTTTTAGATATCAAGTAACTTGTTTAAGATACAAAGTTATAAGGTGACAGAACCAGAATTTATACCTTGCATTGGACAAATGATTTGCAATAAGAAAGAGAAAGACTTTCCTTAATAAACTGTCATAAACTCCTAAATAGTGGCAAATTTGTATCTTTAAATGGTGAATCTGACTTTGAAATCAATAACAAGTTGTCTGGAACAAATTTTGGTAAATAAGGCAGATGATAAAGTTGTATATTACAAAATAAATATTTAAAAGTGAGATGTGATTATAAATTAATAAAAAACTTTCTCATACATAAATTATAAAGGCATTTTCTAAGTAATGTATTCTAAAAACATTTTGAACAATACCAGTTTCTTCTTCTTCTTCTCCTTCTCCTCCTCCTCCTCCCTCTCCTTCCTTTTTGAGTTAAGGTCTCACTTTGTCGCCCAGCCTGGAGGCAGCAATGCAATCACGGCTCATCACAGCCTTGACCTTCCGGGTATGATGAATTAAAGGCATGAGACACAGAGCCCAGCCTACCTGCCAGTATTTTCAATATAAGTATTATGCCATTGTGATCCAGAGGGATCAAATGTATTGTTGCCAATATTTATTAAACATGTTTTTTTTATGGATAGCTTTATGTGTATAAGAAATTCTGGTGAGAACATCTAGCAGTTTATGTAATAACTCCACTTAGTCTTCCTAGCAATCCTTTGACAAAGAAGAGTCAGTGGTGATTACTAACTTGTCCCGGGTTAAGTAACCGGCAAGTAGCAGACTCAGAAATTGGATCTAGAGTTTGTACTTTTTCCATCCCCTACACCGCCTTAAGTTATGTTATGTATAACTCTGAAGAGTAGCATATATTCCCAAAGTGCCAATTAGTATTTGCTTGTTCAGGAATCCTCTAGTTCAGATCCTATATAAAAGCTCTGTGAAGGAGAATGAAATAACTTTTCATTACGAAGACTCTATGGGTTACTTAGGATGAAAAACTAATGAATAGCATCTTGCTGGTGCTGAAAAGTGACCCACACAGTAATTTTTATTTAAATTATTTTCTCGATATTTATTACATTATCTATTAGGAATTAGACATCATTTATAAAGTCAACCATACTTGTGTCTTGAAGAAAAAGCAAGATTATTGAATAATATTGTGAAGTCTTATGACAAAATATTGTCAGGAGTGCAGCTGAGCTGGGGGGAAAAAAAAGAAAAAAGAAAAGAAAAAAAAAAGAGAAAGAGCTGGGCTGGCAGGTGTCAGAAAAGTCAATTTAAACTACAAGCCAAAAAAAGAAAGATTTCACCTTTAATTTCTTACTGTGATAACATAAGCAAGAGTACAAAACAGAAGAAAATGTCAACTCCCTGCCATTTCTTTTCCCCTTGTGAAACAGTGTACAGTCCAGGGTCAGACATGGGGTCTTCTCGCTGTTGAGGGATCCTCCAGCAAAAGGATCAGACAGTTTATGGACACTGAGATGGAGAGGGAGATGAAGGAGAAAGGTTAGGAATGGAAAAGTACAGGGAACTGAGTGAGTGTGGGGAAAAGTGTCTTCAAGGCTTCCCCCTTCTTTCCCATTCCCATAAGGCACCTGAAGAAGACCTCTGCCTTAGACCTCAGACAAAAAGACCTAGGAACAAGGGCACCTGGACTGATAATACAAATATAGAAAGAGCATGACTAGCTGGGTGGGCCTGAGTCTTTGACCTTATTATCCTGCAGAGACTGTAATATACTGGCTGTGCACCAAGTCTGGTGTAGGATGGGCCGTTATCCCTTGATGCCTGCCAGGTAGAAATTTTGACATTTTTATGATCAGACCTAAAACGTCACATATAGCTTTTTTTGCATTTTTTGTTTGTTTATTTTTAAAAGATGTCAATTTTATTAAAATATCTGAAAAAACCTTTAAATTTAAGTGTATGCTGGGTACTTAACGTGAAAAATGGCTTTTATTAGAAGACAAAATAATGATTTAGCATAAATGAATACGAAAAAAGAAATAAAACAATTGTTAGATGTGAAATAGGTCATTTTAGAAAACTAAAAATTCCCAATAAAGTGTTTTGCAGAAATCATTTAAAAACATGTTTTTATTTGCAAGATAGAACTGAGAATCATACAAAATGAATCACACAAAGACAGAGATTTTAAAAATATGAAAGTAGAGTTAGAAGAATTGCTAGATAAACTAGGAACCTCCAACCTATATATAATTGGAATTCCAGAATAACAGAATAAAGGAAAGAGGGCAACACATTACTAATGATTTCTGTAACTGATAAAAGATAACACATACTGGTTTTTAAGCAGGAGCTTGACTCCTCTCATATGACTACAAATACAAGGTTGGTGGAACCATACCTATCACATGGTTATCTGGTAAATGCAGGATTTTTCCTCCTCACCCTCTGTAAACATTCTCAATGAATACTCCTTAAATAATGTAATTTACAGGATAAGTTGACTTAAATATTTTTTTTCTTCTTGCACTAGTCCCTGATATTTAGAGAATTGTCACCCTGGCTTTCTTCAAGATCTCCACTAACTTTAGGCTGAAAGAACCTGCAACTTTGAAATACTCTTTTATCCAGTAGAGACTATTAGCTATATCCCAAGAATAGTCACACCACCCTTTGTTCCTAGTACCTTTAACTCGCTTTTTTCTTTCCAACTCTAACTTCCATCTTAGAATTATTAGCAACTTAATTTAGTTACATTACTAAGCAAATATAATGAAATGTCCTTTAGAAAGCCTTGGAGCTTTCATAATACTCTTGCACTAAGAATTATTCATAGGAAAAATGTTAGTAGGCACACAAAATATATACAGATACAGATATATAGACTGTCTCTATTTATCTCTGTCTCTATCTCTGTATCTATATGGTTTGATTCTATAGGGCTCTTCATGGCACCTAAGAGAGTTTTTATTCCAGAATTCCTTCTATGACTATTTGATTATTCATTTTGGGCTAATTTAAAAATATGTTTGTGAACATAAAAGGTAAAATGCAGACAGAGCAGGAGTAATGTGCCTTTGGAGGGATGAAGGAAGTAGAGGAAAAATATCCAGGGCCTTTTTAATATATTCTCACATCAATTAAGAGTTGAGGGCGATGAAATACATTGTAAGATGGTCAGAAGGCATGTAATACAGCTACATTCTCTACTGTTATAAAGCAAACTGGAGAAAAATTTATTGGCTATGCAAAACACGTTACTTAACAATCAATCACCTTTGTGGTTTTGTGTTTTGTTTAATCTTAACCATTCAAATTATATTGCTTCCTGGATTATGATAAGGCCCAGGAGACAGATTCAATAATCCTGAGTCATAGAATCAAAAAGTTATGAGCAATTAAATAGCCAAATACAAAGGGTGAAGTGGGAGTATGAAGCAGGGCGACAATCTCTTACTTTGTGCATTCTCTAAGTCTTCAGAAAATAGATGTTTAAGCATCTCCTTGAAATTAGAGAGAGGAGAATAAGAAAATTTTCTAGCAATTGATAAATGGGAATTCATTATATTAATAATTTAAGGTGTATAATAGTGTCACTCATTGTATTTTATTTAACCAACTGTCTTTACTGTTTTATTTTAGAGTAAAAACATTGATAAGACTTGGATTCATCCATAGCATAGTTCTCAAACTCTACTTTCTCCATAAAATCTTGAATACCCCTCTTCAGTTCTCCCATGTTTGTAATTTTTCAAGATCCTAGTCCTCATATTTGGAAAAGGGCCTGTAATTGATCCACAAGTTGCTTATAAAATATGCTTTTATACTTGTACTTGAATCACTTTGTAATAATTACATCTATTAAGTTGAGACTATAAATTAGGCACTTTAGATACCTTATTGTATTTACTCTCTAAAATAATTCTTTAATAAATATTACTATCCACACTTGAAGATGAAAATTGAAGGTCAGAAGAGTTCAAGTAACTTGATCACATTTTACATGTGCATAGAGTATGTTGCAGGATTAGTACTCAAGCCAAACTGACTCCAAACTAACTCACTTTTACCACCATGGTACACTTCTCCTCTTTCTACTGCAGTTCACAATAGATAGATAGGCAGTATGGCAAAGGTAGAAATGCATATTCTGGACTGAAATTACATAAGTTATTTGGAAAAGCTTGTGGAAAGCTTTCTGTGAGCAAATAAGAGCTATTTGCTTTCATTGTCTTCCTGTATTGTCTTTTTAGAATGAGCATTTTAATGTTGCCTTTCCTCATAGCAGTTGTTGAAGATAAGCATGGCAAATCTTGGGGAAATTTATCTGAATAACTTTGTGGTAATCTTCAAATGGAACAGTTGAATATTTCAACTTACTGAAAATGGAAAATGCCACATAAGGCCCTGAGATCTGTAAGACTTGAGTTGCATAATATCAGGTCTTCTAAATCACAGTACAAATGGATGGTGATATAGAAGCCAGAAAATAAGCATTATTTTTATCTGAATTATTCAGTGGTAAATTACAGATATGTCGTTGTTTCCATATTCCTTTCCCCACCGCCATGAAGAATTCCGTTCTTGTGGAGAGATTTTAAATTTAACTTTCTAGACCACACCTCAGACCTACTCCAAAGTTTTGGAGACATTTGTAGATCTCCAATTTCCATGATATTCTAAAATGTTATAAGATTCACAAACCCACACTTGTCTAGAGAAAAGAACACTATGGAATTTTTTTTGAAGACTTTCTAATTTTGCTAATTAAAATGTCAAACTGATACTGAATTAAAGTGCTTCCTTTATCATTTAATAAATTTCTGTTATTAGCATCTAGAAATATGGCATTTTGAATGGCTTCTTGGCTAGTTTTTAAAATAAACTTGAAATACAGCACATCTAGTTATGTAAAAGCAAAAATAGAACTAACCTTTTGATAGTTTATTGATATCAAAGGAAATTTGTTAAGTTATCTGAGAGTGACTGAATACCTTTGTTACGTTAATCATCCTTTCCAAGATCTTGGTATATCTTTCATTCTGTTCAAGACTTTTGTGTCCTTCAGTACTGTTTTAAAGTTTTCTGCATATAGACATTGCACACTTCTTGTTAATTTTATCTATAGGTATGTTTCCTTTGCTTTTATGATCATCCTTTTATTATAATTTCTGATTGTTTCTACAGTTTCTTATCTTTTGAAACTATTAATTTGGTACCTAAAGTTATTACTGAAATTCTTACTTTTTAATATTTTGTCAAGTGACATTGGATTTTCTAGGTTTAAAACATTATCATCTATTTTCCTCTTTTTGGTCAATTTTTATATCACAAATTATCTTTCTTAATTGTATAGATGAATATCTAGAGGAATTATAAGAATAATAGTGTTGATACTCGCTTTTGATCTGTTTTTGACTTCAATGTGACTGCTTTTAATATATCTCCATTAAATATGGTACTGTTTGCTAATTTGTTCGTTAAGGCTTTTGCAATAATATTCTTGAATTAGAATGATTTGCATTTTTATAACTTAATCTTTTAAAGGTTTAAGGTCAATGTTAAAATTGTATTATAAAAATAAATTAAAAGTTTTTATTCTTTATCTGTGCTCTGAAACAGTTTATCAATATTGAATTATTCTGCTATTTAAAAGACATAGCTTCTGCATTTTAAGGTGAACCTTTTGCCTTCAGGAGTTATGTTTTGCTGTAACTTACTTAGATACGATGCTGCTGGAGTCTTTCACTACTCTTCTGAGTTCTTTTCTCATATTCTTTTGTGTAACTTCTTGCCTGATTATGGACTTTATACCTCTATATGAATTTTTAGTCTATGAAATTTTGTCTGTGGCAATTTTCTGAATGTCATGTGTGTAGGTTTTTTTTTTAAATTTTCTTGTCACATTTTATTATTTCCGGGACTTACAGCTATGCTCATATGGATTTTCTTTGTTTTCAGGGTTTTTTCCTCCATTTTCATGAAACTACAAATCATTCTTAACTAATTAATAATTATTTGTATTTAATCTTTAATTGCATTTTGATTGGTGTAGTGCTTGGACATGGAAATGAAAATTTACCAGAATAAATGCTGGCTACTTTTGTGCATGAAGGAAACTTTGATAAGCAATGAGATTTTATGGTGGACATTGTGGTCACCTCTCTAGTATTCATTGTAGCCCTCACCCACTGTGTTGTAGTCCTGAAGATTTCATAGACTGATCCCACAATTAGTTGTAGCCCCAGATCTAACTGGTCTAAACTAGTTAGGGTATAGCATTATCCTAACCATAGTATTTTTTTAAACCAAAAGAAAGATATGTGACCTAAGTAGATATAATCATATTTTTATTTGTGGTTGGGAATATGATAGTGGGGAAGAAGACTTTTCCTCTTTCTGGAATTGTATTATAGTTTTTGTTTGTTTGTTTTTTGAGTTGGAATCTCACTCTGTTGCCCAGGCTGAAGTACAGTGGTACTCTCACTGTCACCACAGCCCAGACCTGTTAGACTCAGGAATGCCTTCCGCCTCAGTCTTCCAAGTAGCTGGAACTACAGATGCATGCCATCACACCCAGCTAGTTTTTGTGAATTATTGTGGAGATGAAGTCTCACCAAGTTATCCAGGCTGGTTTCAAACCACTGGCTTCAGGCAATCCTCTCACCTCAGCCTCCCAAAGTGCTGGGATGATAGGCTAAGCCATTGTGCCCAGCCAGTATTAAGAAGTTTTTATCAAATTCACAGTCACAGAGAGAAGTCGGGCTTAGGATAAAGCTGAGAACTTGGAGATAAAGTGAAAACATGGGAAGAAAATAAGTTATTGGCACCCTCATTGAACTGAGGGAACAAAACGGTGACGTGCCCCTAATTTCTGATTTTTTTCATCAGTTCTGGTCAATAACTTCTGTTCACGTCAGTTTATTTTTGGAGAAGGGTATAAACATAGGGAACTGTTCACAAGACTACCCTCACTGGAGCACCATTGACAAGTCTGGGAGCGCAAACCCTCTTGCACACTGTGCATGCGAGAGATCTCGATAGTAGGCTTCATATGAGAATCTAATGCCGCAGCTGATCCGCAACAATAAATGAATCGTGCTTGAATCGTCCCGAAACCATCCCCCACGCCCCATCCGTGGAAAAATTGCCTTCCACAAAACCAATCCCTGATGCCAAAAGGTTGGGGAACGCTGGTCTTGAGAATTTGAGGGAACTCCATTGCATAGGCACAATTGACAGCCCATGTTGATGAACTCTGTCTCCAGCCCCTCAAGAGATCCAGTTGTTACCATGAATCTGAGGCCACACCCTAAATCATGTGGTGACCATCTGATATTGCCAAGCCTCACTCTAAATTACATTGTTTAACGATTTAGTATGACCCAGTGCACTTAGGCAAACAAAGACTCTCCTATTAAGCATGACATTCCCAGGGCTGAGACATTACCTACCAGGACCCAAGGGTAGAGGACCAACGTCTCTTGAGTTAAATTTACCACATGGTGAGCCGAGGTGGGGTGCTAATTCTTTAAACTAAGAAGTTATGCACCTTACTGAAATATATATTAGGGAAGATACTGATAAGGTATATTTATCAGATTTGACTTTTATTGTAGTAGTTTTATTTAGAACAGAAATATTGAGTTATGAAATTCAAAGAAGGAACATTCTCACCAAAAGTGGAAGATTTAATTTTTTTAATCACTGAGAATTTCTAAACATATGTTTCTTATAGGTTTTTAAAATTTCTAAAAATTCCTATATAACATATTTCTTCATAGTAATACTGCATTAATTTGCTCTTATAGCATCAGATATTTTCAGATACCAGAAGGCCCTGGTTATAATATGATTTGGTACAATACAGATATTATATAATTGATATTATTTTAGCATCTCAAAATAGGTGAAGCTACCAGAAATTAACAGACAGAACAAACATGACCTAATATAACATTATAAGTTAATCCACTTGCCCAATTTATCTAAGTATCTATTTTTTAAAAATCAGTTCCTTTTTAAATAAAGGAAACATGCCTAAGAAGTCAAAAAATAAATTACACTGAGTATATATACATAGCATGTTCCAGAGAGCAGTAGTGAATCCTTGGTGTGAAGATATTGAATGAAGACTGGTAAAAGAATACAATTACAGGCTTTAGTTTTTCATTCTTGTCATTTTCTTGGAAAAATTAATTTTGGTGGTCATTTTAGCCAATGAATTATACAAGAACGCCAGTGCTATCTACTTTGACTGTGTGTATTAGTCACTATACACTATTTAGAATGCTACAACAGGTTTCCAGAGATGAAGAAATCAGCATTAGAAAGTGAGGAAAAATAATTTTTAAGATAATTTTATAAGATATCCATATTGAAAACAAAAAGTGAAATTCTTACCTCCGGGATTCTCTTTTGGCATCATCTCTGACTCCTGTGTTTTTTGTCACTATTGATTAAAAGTAACCCTCTTGAATCTCCCATTTCACTTATCAGATTTTTTAAGGATATAGAAATAGAAATTCAGATAAATAAGTTATTTAATCCAATGACAAGCCTTTCCCAGTAGTGTGGCAGTGAAGCTTTTGGGGGCTTTCAATAACATAATTGGTAAACACAAAATTAGTTTCAGTATTCAGTTGTTAATGAGCAGTTTCTACTTCATTGCTGCTAGACTTTTTGTGCCTTGTGTTTTGCATTGCTTAATTTGATGTGCTTGTCATGAGATTCATATAGGTGCTGCAAAAAAAATCCTTGAGATAATTGAGCATTTTTGTACAATACACACTTGCAGTTTTATGGAGAATGTTTTTTTTCCAATTATACGGAAATATGGTTTCCAAGAAGATCCCTTGAGACTTAGAATAGAAAAAATGTTGCTTCTTCACTTCTTCCATCAAAATACTTTCAAATTGTAGACTTCACATCACAATTTTGTTCTTGAAATTTACTTTCCAACATCTGTTGTACTGATTTTCATAGTGATGTTTAAAAGAATGTTTAATGAAAAAATGTGCTACATTCTTTGCCTGGTGACATATGCTGAGCTTTTGTAGGCACAGTTATCACCCTCTTTATCTATATAGGTGCAATTAGTGCTATTTGTTCTTTTAGTGTCAAAGTTACTTTAATGGACAGAAACCATATTTTTCAGGCAACAGAACTAAAAAGGGGTTCAGATAAGTTAAATGCTTCCTTAGAATGGTATAATGCTTCCAGAAATGGATTTCAATGTACAGGAGATATCTTGGGTGTTAACCTTTGAGGAACAAACAATTATGTGTCTCAAATTTGTAATCATCAAATCTAGTACCCAGTACACTATAGGTGCTGATATACTGTATTAATCATAATTAATCTGGCTGTCTCTATTGAAATTAAAATGTTAATGCAATGTCCTACCTAAAAAATAATTTTTAAAGGGTGAATTTAATATTTATTGCAAAAATAGAAAACAAATAGAATTGGGCTGCTTTTGTTTTTCCCTGATCTTGTAAGTCTGTCTTTGAAAGACAGATGTGGTAAAAACATTTTCTAATTTGGCTATTAATAATTATAGCAATAGTGGCAAATATTCAGATAATTCCAATGTCCCCAGAAAACCAATTTGATTCTCTGAAAATATTTCTTATCCCAAAACATTTACCTAATATGTGTTAGTGAGCATCTAACACATACAAAGCTTTCTGCCTGATGCTATGAGGATAAAAATGAGCAAGATGTAGGCCTTCCTTTGAAGAGGTTTGTATCTATGAAGAAAGATGAGGCACACACAGTAGACTATAAGATAATGAAAAGTAAATTAGTGTTATGAAGGAAATATACATCAATGAAACTTCAGGGGAAGAAGTATTTTTTTTCACCTCTAGCTTGGGAAATCATTTGTAAGTCCATCTACATGTGGTAAACAATTGGGATAATTGGCACTCTAGATAAAGGACATAGGGTGAACCAAAGTTCAGAGATGCTAACACGTGGAATGTGTTTGTAAGATGTGAAAATTGTTTCATCGGACTGTAAGTCATGTAACAGGGAAGAATCAGAAATAGTATTGAAAAGGTATGTTGGCTAAGGCCATATTATAGGCTATAGACTAAGGTAGTGATCTACTGGGAACTCTCTGTCTTAGTCTGCTGCTGTAACAGAAAATACCACAGACTGGGTAATTTATAAAGAAAAGTTTATTTGGGTTATGGTTTTTGGAGCTGGGAAATATAAGAGCATGGTATAAGCATCTTCAAGGAGGGTCATCCCATGGCAGAAGGCATCACATGGTAGGCAAGCACTGAGATGGAGAGAAAATAGGGGCTGAATAAATTCTTTAATCAGGAGCCACCCCTCAACAATGAATCCACTCCCATGATAATGGCATTGATTTGTTCATGAGGATGGAGCCCTCATGACCTAATCACCCCTTAAAGGCACTACTTGTTAATGCTGTTACAGTGGCAATTAAATTTCAACATGAGTTTGGAAGGGACATTCAAATCATAGCACTCACCAGAAAATTTTAACCTGTCTAGGAGTATTTTGATTATGTCAATCAATCTGAACCAACAGCAGCCCTCAGAAGCGTCAACCAAGAAAGCCTCAGAATTTAGTTTATGGTGAGGTCCCAACTGGTCTCTGTAGATTGTAACTTTGCCTGCCCTCTTGAGCTCCTGCAGCTGGAGTATAGGAGCAGTAGAATGTTAATAGATGCAATTTCTCTCATGCCTCAGGAGAGAATAAAGAAAATCCTGTTTTCAAACAATATGTGTTTTGTGGCTAGAGCTCTCTAGCTCCTTGCTGTTGAACAACTACAGAGTGCAATTGTTAAAGATGCACACACACACAAATACCTATGAGGTTATTTTATTCTTTTTGTCTTTAGATATAGAAATTGACTTAGAATTATGGGGTTACTCTGAAATTGAAAGTAAGATTGGACGCCAAAGCTAACCTATCCACTCTTAATTTCACAGTTCCATAAATTATAATAGTGCCAAAGCTAAGTGCTCAAATGAATTTTTTTTTAAAACAGCAAATTCTCACTGATGAATAAGACAGTAAGGCAAGGGAGACTGATTTTTTACATATATATATGACAGATTATATATATGATCTCCGAGCAAATGCCTATGTAAAAAGAGTGTAGGAAAATTGATTTTGATGACTGGGTGCCTGGAAAGAGAAGTAAAGATTGTTCCATTCTTTAATAGTTAAATCAGTTTGCTTTTTTGACATTATACATTAAGGGTAGCCAATTAAGTAAAATACATGGAATTTTTAAATATCTATGTCATGTACCACAAGTTACAGTTATTTAAGATACAGACATTATAACCATTTATCCACATGAATACAATTATCTCCAGCTTCATAATTTTTGTAAGAATAGATAATTCAGTCAAATAATATTTCATCTCAAAGACCACAAAGCACTAGAATCTCATTGATTACAATATTACTTCAAATACATACTTACAATCCTGCAGCAATCTGGAAATCTAAATGCTAAGAATGCTAAGCACATATAAAATTATCTGGTACTAGTTAAGACATTTATAACTACACACTAAGCTCATTCTTTGAATGGTTAGACTCTAAACTTTCTGGCTCTGTAGCCCAATTCTGTCCTATAGAAGCGTTCCAAAATGTTTACCCCAAGGTACACTTTCTTCTTTAAATTTTTAATTTTTAAAAGTAATATAATTTTAAAACTATGTTATTAAAAGTAAATAGCATAAATGAAGGAATGTTGTGGGAAAGTGTACAGGGCTCCAGTTGTACATATTTTTGCTGAAAATGTCTAATGTGAAGTCGTGAGCTTACAAGTTCAAGACAACAGAGGGTCCACAAAAATGATACTGTGGACAATAAATGTTAACACAAAGCACTACATATGTAATTGTTTTAAATTAACTCTTTTGTGTTGTTTTCTATTACCCATACAGATGACAGGCAATAAGAGATTAAGAATTAATTTCTCCAACAGTCGGCCGGGCTTGGTGGCTCAGCCTGTAATCCCAGCACTTTGGGAGGCCAAGGCGAGTGGATTGCCTAAGCCCACGGGTTCGAGACTCACCCAGGCAACTTGGTGAGACCTCGTCTCTACAATAAAGCAATAATTAGCTGGGTGTGGTAGTGCGCACCTGTAGTTCTAGCTACTTGGAAGGCTGAGGGGGAAGGTCGAGGCTGCGGTGTCCGGGAGCATGCCATTGCACTCCAGTCTGGGTGACAGAGTGAGACTCCAACTCAAAAAAAAAAAAGAAAGAAAAAATTTCTCCAGTAGCCTTCTGTTTTTAGTTTGCTAACATGCATGAAACATTCATTGGTGATTGTCTTGACCTTTCTCTGGGAGCAACGTAGGGCCTCAACTCCTCATTCAAGAACATGTCTGGAGCCTCCCATTGAGATTCCAAGAGGTGTTTCTACCCCACTAGCCCTCTATCTTTTAGATGACTCGAGAGGATACAAATTCACTTCTGCTTCAACTGTCTGCCATGAGATTAATTCTTCCAAATTTGGTCTATCACAAATAACTTCTATTCAACAAGTATTTATTAAATACCCACTATTTGCCCTTTATGAAACTAGACAAATTAAGTACGGGGTTATAATAGAATGCAGGCACACAGAAATCAGTGTATTTATTGAGTGCCACTAAGTGACAATTAGAAAGATCTTTTTATATGTTATAATGCATATCACAGGATTTTTTTCCTCAGCATAGTCATTATTGTAATAGGTCTTTTTAAATAATTGATAAATGCCAAATCCCTTAATACTTAGTTTCAAGACATTTTAAACAATGCTATACTTGTAATGTCAGAGGACAGGAGATTCAAAGACTGGGCAAAATGTCTTAAGGGCATTTTCTATAGTCCAGTTAGAATACCACAGATAGTAAACTTTTATTATTTCCAAGTTGTATTTTAGAGTTTTGCTTTTAAAGATAAAATTTGTTGTATTAATTTTCTGCTTCCTGAAGGGTTTGCTTCCCTTATATTAGCAATCAACTGTGTACTAGTGTTCTTGTGTAAGCATGAGTGAAAGTATTTGTGCAGGCCTTGTTTGATTGTAAATATTATATATTGAACTATGTTTATGCTAACTTACCTTAGCTGTGCATAAAAAATAAGCCTGGCTTTTGAAAAATGCTAAGTGCCACGTTTTCCCCCCATATCAATTAAGGCAGGTGATTGGAATAAATTGAGAAGGATCAATATTGTCACCAGGCTGATAGGATATGAGTGTTTAAAAAAAGTTCAGGAAACTTCTTGTCCATGCACAAGATATGATATATTAAAACCTTGTTTGTTCAAAGAAAAAAAGCCTATTGCAGCAAATTTGATGAAAAGACAAAGATGTGCCTTTAGGAAGAGAGTCACCAAAGCTGTTCTCACAAAGGTAACTGAATTCTGGAACTCGTGAAAGACTCTGATAATAAATACTAAAGATCTTGTTGCTCTTTGCAATGAATATGTGGCTTGCAATATATATGACATTTTTAAAGTCAGAACTTTTACTATCTAAAGTTGTTTACAGGAGGCTATAGGAAGAGAGGGTATAGAATCATTGGTTTTTAGAGGAACATAAAAATCTCTCAATTCTCCTGACTTCCTGGGTAAGGAAATGATTTAAAATTATGTAAAATCTGTTTTTTCATCATCCTTGTGAAACTTACCCTGTTCTATATTTTTATATTTAATTCAATTATAGTTGACTAATATTCTTTTACTTTTTACATAAAATGAATATTTATTTTGGAAAAAAGTATGTGAGAGTATTGGAGGGTTTATTGAGTCTTATGTGTGGGCTACATCATTCTAACAAGCAATCCTGTCTCACTAGGCAAGGGAAAAGCAAAATCAGAGAGGAGCCATCCTGAGAATTTTAGGGTACTTCAGGCTGAGGAATATTGGTTGTGAACGGTTATTATGTGGAAATGAATGAAGACTAGCCTAATGAGAACAAGCAAAGGCTATTTATTCAGAGTTTCCTATAACTAGGGAGGTGTCCACCATCACTTGCATTTGGGAGGAAACTCAAAGGTAGGAAGAGAAGTACACTCACTTTACAGTGGAGAAAAGGGAAGTTTTTGGGTCTGCCCTGATTGGAGGCTGTAGGCTTAGGGAAGGTGGAGCCAGGCTAACTAGAAATGGGGCACCCTATATAGTTTAGGTGAGCATAGTTGGCTTTTTCTGGTGGGTCCTACATAGGAAGTGGGATGAAATTTAGAAAAACTGTCAGTTATTGATCAAGTCTGACTGTTGCAGTTGACTGTAGAAATATTGGTATGGCTTCTTGGATCGGCTGTTGCAGAGTATGGGTCAGACTTCTACTCTTATATGGAGTGTGGCTACTATTTGTATATTTAATCTTTCCCTACAGACACATGTAATCTGATGTGCTCATGTACACATGTAATCTGATGTGTCTATGTGCACATGTATTTGGATTTTACACACGTATTTACCCAGAAACATCATGCTTTTCATTAAAAAATAATTGCACCTGTAACATGGAACCAACCACGCTGCACATCGAAGCTGAACTGGATAAAAAAATGTGGTACATATACACAATGGAATATTATGCAGTCAAAAAGAAGGACAAACATATTGACTCTGCAGCAACTTGGGTGGATTTAGAGTCGATCCTACTCAGTGATCTATCACAGAAACAAAGAACAGAGTACCCTATGTTCTCACTCATCAGTGGAGCTTGGATGAGTATCATAATACTATAAGAAGGGATCAGCAGTAGTGGGAAACTTCCAGGGAAGGGGGGTGGGATTGGCCGTTGAGGGGAACTGCCAGGGGAGGGAGGGGCACACCTCATCCACAAGGGTACCTGCATAATGAACATTTGTATACTTATACCTGAATTGTACCCCACATCCTTATTAAAATCATAAAAAATAAAAATAAATAAATAAATGGTTGCACTTATGGGCATAGGAGGAAAAGCTGCACCAAATACTGGCTATGAGTGTACCATATTTATTGCATCAAACAGAAAGAAACAGCAGCAGAAGTCAACAACAGTGCAACTCTACAAGTAACAGTGATATTAATATCATGACTGCACTTGTTTGTAACAAGGAAAAAAATGATTTTCCATGCCCGGTTTTTCTTGTAAGTAATATCTCCCTTTGTATTTCATATTTCTGAAAATGTATTTAACATGATGGCAGTAATGTAATTGAATTATCTTCTCCATTTAGGTAATATTAGCACCACATTCAATCTTTCTGTTTTTTAGTTTCAAATTGCATGTTTTTCAATTTTATTATGTGCTTTTATTTTTAGAAATGAGATGAATGCCACAGTAATTTATCCAAATTTCAATTTCCTGAATAATGAACTTTAGCTGCCACGAGAGCTAATGTATTCAGCTAAATTTACCAGACCCTCTAATCTCCAATATTTATTTACAGTCTCCTCTGAGTTTCTTTTCCTTGAGAAAATAATTTATGAATATATCAAGCACGCTAGTTCTAAAATTTTACAAGAGAACAAATGGTCTTATAAAATTGCACTAAAGAAAAGAAATATAAAGTTAATCTTATAATTCTGTTCCAACAGTAGTTTATAAAGGTCTGGAGTCAAAGTTTTGGTATTCTGTCTCTACAGGTCACATCGCACTAAGAAAATTGTTATTCAAAAATGAAAGTCTATCCACATATTTATAAAAGGAATTCTCACTGATGAATCTGAAATAGAGGGTTAATGTTAAGCTCTCCTTCAAGTAGAGAGAAATGTCTTTTGCAAGTGAATCATTAAATCTACGGAACAAGCAAGTAATTATAAAATACTTCAGGAGGTCCATCAAACTGTCTAGAGATTCCCCAAGGTGCTATATGTCTGACAGACTTGGCATTTTTTACTGATCTGAGGAGAAACTGGACAGTCCCCAATACATGTACCATAACTACTGCTTTCTTTAAGTATCTTCCTTTTCTTATTATTTAACCCAAGTTGTTAACTGTGAGCTAAATCAATGAACTGCATACAATTTCCTTTTATCTTTTTCATCTTTTTGATATGATGAATACATTTTATTGTTGTATTAGCTTTTTAAAATGGTGTCCATTTTTAAAAAGTGTATCCATTTTAAATTGTGTCCATGTGATCACATTGTGTCCCATATTGACTCTTTTGACAGGAGTAAATTCTAAACACGTAATTGATTCCTGAGTTTCCTTTGGAAGTTCAGGTCCAGGCCTGAATGAGATTATGATCCTGTTACAATTGCAAAATAAAATTAAATGGGCTTGGATTCTTGGCTTAAGGAAGATAATTTTGATGATTAATGGCTCCATGAGGAAAAACTGACTTTCTTATGTATTTTTTCCGAATGTCTTCTCCCTAAGACTCTCTAGAATTCTTCTGGTCTGTTTCTGTATGTTATATTTTTTGAATGTTCATGACAGTTTTGTAAGTTAATTGTTGTCACTCACTTGTAAAAATGAGCCTGAGAGTCAAATATAAAAAAAACTTGCCCAACTAACCTGTCCAAATCATGAAGCCAGTTAAGTGGCAAGCTCGGGTTAGAATCTGGGTTTGCTCGACCCAGATCCAAATCATCTCACAACCTTAGCTAACTGTACTTCTCCGGGATGTGTGCAGAAACCCATCAAGTCAAAACAAGACCAATCAGTAAACTAAAACATTGATGAAGAAATATTTTTTTTTTTGAGTTGGAGTCTCACTCTGTCGCCCAGACTGGAGTGCAGTGGCGGCTCCCGACCACCGCAGCCTCGACCTGCTGGGCTCCGGCGATCCTTCCGCCTCAGCCTTCCAAGTAGCTGGAACTACAGGCGCGCGCTACCACGCCCGGC
>CAUYQG010167991.1:0-12115 GCA_963574415.1 Tarsius wallacei | reverse complement strand
AGTGCAGTGGCCGCTCCCGGCCACCGCAGCCTCGACCTGCTGGGCTCCGGCGATCCTTCCGCCTCAGCCTTCCAAGTAGCTGGAACTACAGGCGCGTGCTACCACGCCTGGCTAATTTTTGATTTATTGTAGAGATGAGGTCTCACCAGGTTGCCCAGGCGGGTCTCGAACCCGCGGGCTCAGGCAATCCACTCACCTCAGCCTCCCCAGGTGAGGGATTACAGGCTGAGCCACCAAGCCCGGCTTCTACAATAATTTTTAAAAACCTTAATGAAAGGCAAAAAATAATTTAACTTGTAATGTGAAAACATGCATAATAAAATCACACTTGTATACAAAAATGTGACTGGGAGAAAAAAGCTTTCACCCCTTCATCTAAAAACGTTTCAGCACTTTCCTGTGGCTTTTGTGCCGCAGCCCACCATCTGTTAACATTCACCTAATCTCTCTGTTCACTTCCATTCTCTGGTTCCTCACAGATATGTTCCTTTCCTAACCTCCCTACATTTGTTCACTTCTCCCTTAGAATCTTGGTGTCTTTAAAGGTCTGACACAGAATTAATTCAACTCAATTTCATTCATCCATCTATTCTATTTCAGTCCATTCATTCTTCAAATATTTGCGTACCTAATACCAGATGCTGAGTATACTTTGGGAGAATATAACAGATGTGGGCTTCCATCCTCTTACAGTTTATAGTTAAGCAGGGGACAAAGATAGTAAACAAATGCAATCTAGTTATAAATGTGACAAAGGGAAAGGCTGTCATGGAGGAAAGTTACTCTGGATTCCTTACATCTATAAGGAAGTAAGAGAATATGGTCTAGGATAGATGCCATATGTTGCTAGGGCACTCGATTCTCTGCTGAATTAAACTCTCAGTTACACTACACAGACTTTTGCTGACTCAGGAGTTTGGGTTCCAATTTATTCTTGACTCCTACCTCAAGCCAGAGTATTATTTCTTTCCAAGCAAGTACATCTCAAATTAGTATTCTCCTCATTTACTGCCCTGCAGATGTTAAATGATGTGTTATGAAGTACTCTATTCTCAATTAGATTTAAGGAACATCAGGATGAACAAAGTTAAGCATGTCTTTATTACAGCACTTCTAAATGGTCTTCAATATTCTAATATGCATTATAGATCTAGAGAGAGATACAACCTATAGTTTCCCAACTTATTTGACCATAGAATTTTTTTTCTCCTGTGGGGCATCAAAGAATATCTGGGTATCAGAATGCCAATCTAAAACATTCTTAAGATATACCTGAGTTTAAAAGCAACTTCGGTTGCAGTGGCTTGCCTATATCCCAGCACTTTGAGGGGCCGAGGTGAGAGGATTGCCTGAGCCCACAGATTTGAGACCAGCCTGGGCAATTTGGTGAGACCTCATCTCTACAATAAATCAAAAACTTAGGCAGGCATGGTGGTGCAAACCTGTAATTCCAGCTACTTGGAAGGCCAAGGCAGAAGGATCACCTGAGCCCAGCAGGTCAAAGCTGCAGTGGCTATAAGCATGCCACTGCACTCCAGCCTGGGCGACAGAGTGAGACTCCAACTCAAAAAAAAAAAAAAGCAATTTAATAGTGTCAGAATCCGGAACTGATGCCTAGTGGAAGGGCCAAATATGAGCACCTGAAGTAACTACAGGTATATTTTATCTTTCTAATGCCATTTTCTCAGTTCAGACTCTTATGTGAAAATGGGAGGTATTCAAATACATGGCATGTCCTTAATACTTTGTACTGAATGTACATTCTGGCAAGTTATGAAGAGAAAATTGTGAGTTTTGCCCCTTTTAGCATACTTGCTGTACCTGGGCCACGTATGCTGCATGAGAAGTTTTAGGGTTTCCAGTATCTTCAGTCTAGCCTCCTCCTCTGGTCCATCATAAACCTCTAGATAACCAATGATGACACGCTCTAGCCTCCTCAAGTGTCGGACCGTTAGGATCCCCAACCTAAAGACAAAAGAGAAAGTGTGACACCAGAGAGCTGAAGCTGGGGTGTGGGCCAGACCAGCAGCCAGGAACTCACCTCTCTACAAAAGCCGGTAGGTTTCTTGCATAGGTCCTGCGCAGGAGAAGGCGGTGCTCTGGCTCCATGTGGGTCAGGATCAGCTGCAGGACCTCATCACAGTGTGTGGTGGGTCGAGCCCTATCTCCCTTCCAGTGCAGGGCTTTCTCCAGGATAGGAAAAAAATCCAGTAGGCACAGGAGAACAGCCTAAGGAGGATGGAATGGAAAGAAACTACAGTTCATCTGTCTGCATTCACAATCCTCACTGATTTTCCTAGGAGCTTCATTAATCTACTCCTTGGGGTCCACATCATAGAATTCTGAAAGATACTAGTAATAATACATTAAGTACATATTTTTAATGTTCTAACTCTTTTTACATTCTTTATCTCCACACGACAGTCTCAAGTTAATACTTTCTCCTCAGGACTGTACTTTGCTAATTTGTAAAATGGGAAGAATAGCAGGGCTAGAACTTAGATTTTTGGAATCTAAGTCTCTTGTCATGAAGTCACAGCCTAATTGACTCAGTAATACATGATACTGACATGTACTTTCAACATAACCATTCTTAAACAGAATCTAAGATAATCCAAATTTGTGTCCAATTTGACCACCCTAGTTGAAGTTTCAATGTCTAGGTACTACCTTTTAGCTCTCCTGGGATCTTTGATTTTTCTCTTGATGTTTTGTATTTAATAATTTTTTGGTTTTTGGCCAGGCACAGTGGCTCAAGCCTGTAATCCCAGCACTTTGGGAGGTAGAGGTGAGAGAACTGCCTGAGCCCAGGGCTTCGAGACCAACCTGCACAGCTTGGCAAGACCTAGTATCTATAATAAACCAAAAAATCAGCCATGCATGACAGTGCATGTGGTTCCAGCTACTTGGAAGGCTGAGGTGGATGGATCACCTGGGCCTAATAGGTCAAGGCTGCAGTAGCCGTGAGCATGCCACGACAGCCTAGACAGAGTGAAGCTCCAAATAAAAATAAAATTAAAATGTTTTTTATCCACCATCTTAAGAGCCCTAACCCGTTGGGCTATTAGTACCTGGATTCTCAATACCCAAAATGCTAAAAAGAAAGACAGCATGGCCGGGCTCAGTGGCTCAGCCTGTAGTCCCACGCCTTGGGAGGCTGAGGTGAGTGGATTGCCTGAGCCCGCGGGTTCGAGACCTGCCTGGGCAATTTGGCGAGACCTCATCTCTACAATAAATCAAAAAATTAGTCAGGTGTGGTAGCATGCGCCTGTAGTTCCAGCTACTTGGAAGACTGAGGTGGAAATATCTCCAGAGCCCAGCAGATTGAGGCTGTGGTGGCCAACAGCGGCCACTGCACTCCAGTCTGGGTGACAGAGTGAGACTCCAACTCAAAAAAAAAAAAAAAGAAAAGAAAGACAGCATGTAAGGAGCAGGGAGGAAGTAGGGAAGGCAAAAAAAGAAACTCAAGCCTGCGATCCCAGCACTTTGGGAGGTGGAGTCAAGAAGATTGAGAGTCCAGGGGTTTGAGACCAGCCTGGGCAACTCGGCAAGATCTCGTCTCTATAATAAATAAAAAAATCAGCTGGGCGTTGTGGCGCACACCTGTAGTTCCAGGAACTTGGAAGGCTGGGGCAGAAGGATCACCTGAGCCCAGTGGGCCGAGGCTGCGGTGGCTGTGGGTGTGCCACTGGACTCCAACCTGGGTGACAGAATGAGACTCCAACTCAAAAAAAAAAGAAACAAGGTTGTTTCCACCTCTAATTTTATATATTAATAACTTGTTTCTTCTGTCTTTGGGCATGTTCATCCCCCTCCTAAGAAACTTGTATTTGTCCTTCGTAAAAGGAAATATCTCCTTTCCTAAAACTAACCCCAACAGCATCCCAAACCTGGTTAGTTGCTTGTTGCTGGATACCTACAGCACTTTATAGAAATGTCTTCTAATATAGATATCACTCTGTACTGTAGAGGCATAAATACATATTCATGTATTTACATAAATGTCTCTCCAAAGGCTTTCTTAGTGCCTGAAACCCTATCTGATTCACTTACTCTTGGAGCCTACAATGGTGACTAGGGCACAGTAGATTTTCAATTAATATCTGTTAGATGAAAGAATAAATAGTACTAAAACATCTAACATTCAAAGAGTTTCAAATGTATATGTAGCTATAAGACAGCACAGAAGGAAGAACATTTAAATTAATAAAAGTAGAACTTTTGGAGGGTTTTGATGGAACTATGGGACAGAGTTTGGAAACTCTTGGGGGCTAGGGTGGTGGGTGGAATGCTTAAAAAAAAACTTTTTCAGACATGAAGCTGCCCCCAAAGTAATATACAATTGACCCAGATGATGACAAAACACTGGCTTATCTGTGGTGCCTCAGGATGTGAAGCCTGCTTGGTGTTGAGATATTTTCAACTTGACAAAGGCTTTTCATTATCATCCTCACACTCTAAGGGCAGAAAATGCCTCTCAACTAACCTACTCACATAATGCCATTTTCTACTCAAATTTAGAGAACCCAGACACAATTATGAATAAATCATACTATTACCTGAATGAGGTGGTGCTCTGGTGTATACAGGTGGTTGAAAATGGCATGATATATGACTTGGGCTCTATTACACTGGAGCAAATCAGCAGCTGGCTGCAATCAGACAAAGTATCCAATTAAAAGAAAAGTTTCCAAGATTGGCAACATGTTGATTATTTTGAAGCTGGAGTATAAGTACGAATGAGTGAAGAATATATAATCTCAAAACATGATAGACTGGCATAATGACTATTCTGAATTGAAAACTGGAGAAACTGTAGTTTCAGAGACAGCATACTGACCTATTTCTTCCTGAATGCAGCAAGCCATAAAGATACCTTTGAAGAGTACCTTTTGTAATACCAGGGCAAGAAAATATCCCTTATCCAGAGACCTGGAATTGGAGGCTGCAATGGCCTGAATAAATATACTTAAAACTGAGTTTCAGGTCAGCAACAAGAAAATAAATAATACACTCAAAATGAGATATTTATCTTCCACCTGTTCAACACTCCCCACCCCCCCACACACACATATCGCCTGGTAATTCCCCTAGAAAATTTACTGCCCCTAGCCAGATTTTCTTTGTCCTGTCATTTCTTCTCAAAGTTAACATTCTTTATCTAAACAGTATAAAAGCATTTTGCTTTGGCCACATCTTTGGACTTTAACCTCTTGTGAAGATCCTCATGTACACGTAAAATTAATGTGCATCGTGTCTCTTGTTTTCTGCCTGGTGTCAATCTGGTTTCTACCTCCAGCTGTAAGGCCCATTAAGAGCTAAAAGGGAGCCGGGCTCGGTGACTCAGCCTGTAATCCCGTGCCTTTGGAGGCCAAGGTAAGAGAATTGCCTGAGCCCGCGGGTTCGAGACCCGCCTGGGTAACTTGGCAAAACCTCATCTCTACAATAAATAAAAAAATTAGCCAGGCGTGGTAGTGCACGCCTGTAGTTCCAGCTACTTGGAAGGCTGAGCTGAAGGATCGCCGGAGCCCAGCAGGTCGAGGCTGCAGTGGCAGGGAGTGGCCACTGCACTCCAGTCTAGGTGACAGAGTGAGACTCCAACTCAAAAAAAAAAGAGCTAAAAGGGGCCAGGTGCAGTGACTCACGCCTGTAATCCCAGCACTTTGGGAGGCGGAGGCAAGAGTATCGTCTAAGTCCATGGGTTCAAGACCAGTGTAGGCAATATGGCAAGACCTCATCTCTACAATAAATCAAGAAAAAATGGCTAGGTATGGTGGTGCACACCTGTAGTTCCAGCTATTAGGAAGTCTGAGGCGGAAGGATTGCCTGAGCCCAGCAGGTCAAAGCTGCGGTGACCATGAGCATGCCACTGCACTCCAGCCTGAGCAACAGAGTGAGACACCGACACAAAAAATAAAAAAATAAAAAATATAATCTTAAAAAAAAAAAAAGAGCTAAATGGAGGTTTAAAATTGATCTCTGAGCCGGGCTCAGTGGCTCAGCCTGTAATCCTGAGCTTTGGGAGGCTGAGGTAAGTGGATTGCCTGAGCCCGCGGGTTCGAGACTCACCTGGGCAACTTGGTGAGACCTCATCTCTAGAATAAATCAAAAAACTAGACAGGCGTGGTAGCGCGCACCTATAGTTCCAGCTACTTGGAAGGCTGAGGTGGAAGGATCACCAGAGCCCAGTAGGTCGAGGCTGCGGTGGCCGGGAGCATGCCACTGCACTCTAGTCTGGGCTACAGAGTGAGACTCCAACTCAAAAAAAAAAAAGTCAACTGTTAATCACTCAAGGTCTAGTTATTCAGTTTGATAATGATCATACCTTCCTGTTTCTTCTATAATTATCCTTTTAGTTATATTACCTATGAGATACAACTTCTACCAAGTTGGCAGAGGGAAAATATAAGGAGAAAAATACAATATGTAAATGTAATGACTTAACACTATTAGAAAGCTAGTTAATAAAAGACATAAGGAAAAATAAAAGTGATATCATGAACAAGAAACTGCCAAGAATGATTCAGTTTGTCCCACCAGTACAGATGACAGAGAGTAGAGTTGCTTACCACATTAAGTACAATGTGATGAAGGCACTGAACACCCAGGATTTTGTTCTCAGTCTGATAATCATCTGAGATGAGTAATGATGGAGGAAGTATTCTTTCCAGATGTTGGTTCAGCCAGGGTCGAGTGACATGTTGCAGAGTCCATGAGAAAACATGTTTGATGGCAGGATTATGCTTCCAGGATTCCCTAAATGGATACATAAAACCACATAAAGAAAATTTACTAGTTAGACGTAGAGTAATTTCTTGTCCTTGAAAAAAAATACATCCCACATAGAAGAACTCTTGATTCCATAATATACATTTTAAGATTTGGGCTACAATAATGTAGATAATTCACATTTAATACACCCAGGGCTTTGAGTCTAAAGCTTATCCAATGATAATCAGTCACTTTATAACCACAGCTACTTTATGTACCTGTGCTGATGGTGGTGGTTACAGTGAATGTATTGAGATGAGAGAAGTACACATAATGTACTAAAATTATTATACTAAGGAAGCAAATGAATCAGTATTTGAACACCAGTTTATAGTTTATTATAAAGTGAATTTACATATATGACTCAACAAATCCTCAAAATAACTGTGTAATAAGTATATTACCTTTATATTTCAAATAATGGAACTGAGATTCAGAGAGGCTGTCTGACCTGATCCTACTCAGAACAATAAAAAGAAGCACTAGACTCAAACCAAGTCTTTTTAACTCTATGTTCCTGGTGAAATGACAGATAGGGATATTTTTTCTCATCACTCCAGGGCTAGTAGCAAGTGTAAGCAAGTACTCCAGCTAACAGCAATCTAAAGGGTTATTTTTTCATCTCATTGTTTCCCTTTGTTTTCATTGTTTCCCATCTCTATATAATAGTGGAATCACTAACTTAATTCCAAATAAGCAGAACGTAATGTCCAAGTTTCCAAGCAGCTGTCATGAGGACTGGAAAGAACACTGGAAAATCAAGCCTGCAGACCTCGGTTATGATCTCAAGACCGCTACTATCTAGGTGAGAGGGAATCTGACCGGGATAAGAATCAAGTGCAGGCCGGGCGTATAGATGTCATTTATAGCAAATCACAGCCTTTCCAGGTCTTAAGAGACCTGCTATTACAACACCCTTATTTCACTGATGAAGAAACTGAAGTTTCTCTTAGCTCTAACATTCTAAAGCATCAGACCGAGGCTCAAGTCGGTGGCAAAGGTAGACATACTCACTTATTCAAATCAGGTTTGAGAAGCCCCAGTATCACAGCAAATCTCCCTTTCTCATCTTCATTTTCTCCGCGTAGGAATCCTGCCACAGAACCGCATTCAGTAACTTGAAGCAGTAAAGTGAGCACCTCTCTAGCAACGTCCTGAGATCTCGGGCTGGTCCATGGTTGCTCCAAGCTATGTGTAATGGAAAAAATATAGATGGGTCCTGCCAAATGACGCAAGCCTGTCTTCCATGCAGGACAGACCACAGAACTCTTGGCAGCCTCCACTTTCCCCAGCAGCTTAAGAAACAGTACCCCAACTTCTGCTGCTTTCTCGGCCACTGCAGGGTGACCATCACCTCTACCTTCCTCCTCCTTGGGTGGAGCAGCATACTTCTCCAGAGCTCCCGCCACCTGCCCCAGTATCTCGCACATTCCGCGGGGCGGGGTGCCACTCCCTTCAAATAATCTCTCACACTCTGTGGCTTCTACAAGAGCACCGAGGTCTTTAAGAGCTACATCGCTTGCGTTGTTGCCCCGCCGTGCCTCCTGGCCAGTAAGACGGTGCAGGATCTTGGAGAAGTCCTGTCCAAGGGCGGAGGGAGACGACTCTCCAGGCAAGGAGGAGTCTTCCCGGGACGGGGCTTCCCGAGCGCTGTCAAGTTCCATTCTTCAGGCTGCAGCGCGGAAGGGCTGGTCTCCCCCGAGGCCTAGAATGGAGGCGGGGAGGGATTCGCTAAAAAGGGAAAGACCGATCACCCAGAGGCTGAATTTCTCCCAAAGAAAAGAACTAAAATCAAACCAAAGAAAACGGCGAGATGTCTTGAAAGAGAGAGTGAGTCTGATCGGGATAAAAATAAGTGCAAGGAAAGGGACGCCGGAAAGAAGCCGCTCTGATAGTAACAGTCTCTGACTTGTAACATTGAAGTGGAAAAACTACTCTTGCTTCTCTGAAGACCGAAAAGGAAAAAAAAAAAAAAAAAAAAACAGTTTAAGAAATAAACTTCTGAGCCCTGACTCGATCACAACCACCGACAGATTATCTCCAGCCTCTCCCACACAATGTGTATTATCGGGCAGGATCCGGACCGAGATCACATTGCTGCCGCAAAGCATACGGCTAGCTTCCGCCAATATTGCCGCAACTCTCTGTCGTTTTAAGACGTACGATCGTAAAGCAATAAAGCTCCAGGTTCAGAAAAAAGGGGAAAAGGTGGAGCTATGGAGAATATATTTGCATATATGATGATACAGTCGCTAATTTGGTTTCTCTTTTCGTGTATTAAGTAGAAACAAAATGATAATCCCGGAATATCAGCGCAACTTTAAAATAGTACTTTATTTTGTATGTCAAAGCTGAATATATCTGGACCATATTAGTCACCCTTTTTTAAAAATTAGTGGCATATACTTGGGGCTCCTTAATAAGAGATATAAAAGTGATCCTTTTGTAGTTCATTTGGCGTGATGATTGGGAGTTCACACAAGCATGTGTGAGATGTGCCACCTATAAATCTTGTTACGACGTGGGCACATTACCCGTCTGACAATGAACTTAAAGGATCAACTTAGTTCTGTTTGGGAAGGTTTCTCTTAGCTTAGTTTGATACTTTCTGGTTGCGTTAGTATTTGGGTGTTTTCATTGTCTGGTGGATAGATTTCTGACGGTTGTGCTGTGAGTGTCCTGTGTGGCATTGACATATAACTTTGTGCTACATGTAAGTCGTTATCTAGATCTTAGAAAATCAGGAAGCGTGTAAGAACTCTCAGCTGGAGTCTGGGGCGTCACGGAGGAAGACGGACTGTCTAGGCGTCGCAGTCTTAGCAGGACCCGCCCCGCGGATGTACACCTCCGTGTACACCTCTGGACTTCTGCACGCAGCACTGGCTTTGGGCGACAGAGGGCGCCCGAAGCGAGTCGGGGCGGGAGTGGCTGCGGGTTCTGTCCTTTGAGGTGGAGAGAACCGGCAGTGCCTGGTTCGGTTTGGGGACTGCGAGAGGCCACGCGTAAGCGTCCTTCGTCCGATCTCCGCGGCTTGGGTCGGATTGGCCTTCGGTTCCCCGGGAGCTGATCACGGTCCCCGGCCTTCCCGGCGAGCTCGTGACTCAGTTGCCCAGTGTCGTAGGATCCCAAGGAGGCAAACTTCATGTGTGCCAGGGCCAGGGCGGGAGCGGAGAGGTGTAGGCCTCGGGTACCGTGAGTGGCCGCGAGAGCGCGACGGCTCAGCCTCCGCGGGAGAGGGTCCCCCGGATGGCGTCTGGCGCGGGGCCTTTGGCCTTTGCTGCTCTGCGGGCCTACCGCGCGTTCAGGCACCAGGTCGCCTCTGGGCTTCGGGGCTCCTCCCTCCAGGGAAAGTCCTATGAGGTCTTGGGATCCAGGGGGTTGTGCGCGCGCGAGGGAAGAAGACTGAGGGAGAGGGAATGTGGCAAGGGCAAAAATTCCGTAACCTTTCCGTGCCTTCACTGTTTTATTTATTTATTTATTTTTTTTTTTTTTTGAGTTGGAGTCTCACTCCGTCGCCCAGACTGGAGTGCAGTGGCCGCCGGGCCACCGCAGCTTCGACCCGCTGGGCTCCGGCGATCCTTCCGCCTCAGCCTTCCGAGTAGCCGGAATTACAGGCACGCGCTACCATGCCCGGCTGATTTTTTGATTTATTGTAGAGATGAGGTCTCGCCAAGTTGCCCAAGTGGGTCTCGAACCTGTGGGCTTCGGCAATCCACTCACCTCAGCCTCCCAAAGCGTGGGGTTACAGGCTGAGCCACCAGGCCCGGCTTTGACCTTGTTTCTTGTTCTTGTGACTTCAGCCTGACTGACATTCAGTCTCTGCGCTCAGGATGTTCACACCCTGCTCATCTTTCTCCTTGACCTCCGGCAGGTCACGTTCTCTTTCTGGCTACACTATACTAGACCATTCAAAAAACCTCCCCTGGGAACATCTCCATTCTGTAACCTCGTGAGTTTGTGTATCCGTGTCCTTTGGCTACTGGGACAAACGATCACAAACACGGTGTCTTAGGGCACAGATGTATCATCTTATAGTCTAGAGGCCAAAAGTCCAAAACGAGTCTCGCTGGGCTAAAATCGAGGTGTCAGCAGGACTGGGTTTCTTCTGGAGGCCCTTGGGGAGATTTTCCCGGCCTTCTCCACGCCAGAGGCTGACTGCATTCCTCGGTTAATGGTTCCCTCGTTCCATTTTCAAAGCCAGCAACGGTCCAGTGAGTCTCTCTCATGACGGCATCTCCCTAGCTGTGACCCTCATGACTCCTTTCTATCCGAGGACCCTCTGATTACATTGGGCCCACCAGATATCCAAGTATAACCTCTCCAGCATAAATACCACCAATTAGTGCTCTTTATTCTCTCTGCAGCGTTAATTTCCCAGGTCAGATTCCCAAATTGTTCCCTGACCCCGGAAGAAGGTTCTGCTCAGAGATGGGCAGCAGTTGGTCTGGGAGGAAATTGGCCAGAGAAGACAAAAGAAGCTTCAGGAACATTCCTGCCTTTACATAACATAGCTTGCTCTCACCTGCTTCTCAATTTCACCAAGAAGCATCACGTCATGTTGAAAAACATATGAATCATGCTGAGACTACCACCAAAAATTTAACGTGCAGCTGTTGCCATCAAAAGAACAAAATAGACATGCTTCCAACATTTAAGTTACAGCATAAGAAACATCTATTATTCAATGCAACATAGGTTATCAGTGCAATGCATAACCATACGAATCGTTTTCAATGTCTCGTAGGCGTTACCTCGATGTCAAGCCATGAGTGGAGTATTTTATGTGCCGGTGGTCTCTTTTAATTTTTCAACAACTCTGTGAGGCTTGGTGATATTCACATTTTGAAACAAGGAACTATAAGCTTCAAGAGGCTTGGTTTGTTGCGAAAGGTCACACGATTATCTATGGAAAGGAGGGATTTGAACCTGAGTTTGATTCCATCAAACACAACCACGAGCCCTCACTATCACTTTAGGACTTCAGCGGAGCGAACACTCAGAGTGAGGCCTGAGTAGATTCACAAATCAGGAGCTAGGAAGGCCGAGGGGAGAAGAGATACAATGTAGGGGCGAAGTGTGTGTGGTGAGGCCTGCCACTCAACCGTGGGAGGGCCAGAGGGAGAAAGGCTTGACTGCCATGTCAGAAGGCAGCGTGCATTCAAAAGCTGGCTCCCTGATCTCTTGATGGTTTCTTTTGCTTTGCCGAATCATTAGTTTGATGAGGTACCCCTTGTCTATCTTATTTCTTTTTCTCTCTCTCTCTTTTTTTAACCATATTTTTTATTTTAAAATTGTGGGGTACAGTTAAGGGTCAGGTATACAAATATGCATCATTCAGGCACCC
>CAUYQG010167984.1:0-27435 GCA_963574415.1 Tarsius wallacei | reverse complement strand
ACAGGATAGAGATTCCAGAAGCAAAGTCTCAATTTCTCACCAACTCATCTTTGACAAAGCCTCCAAAAACCACCACTGGGGAGAGGAGAACCTATTCAGTAAATGGTGCTGGGAAAACTGGCTAACCACATGCAGAAGATTGTTCTGGCTATTCTTGGTCATTTATGTTTCCATATGAATTTCTGTATTGTCATTTCCAGGTCTGAGAAGAATGATGTTGGTACCTTAATGGGTATTGTGTTGAATCTGTAGATTGCCTTTGGTGAGATATACATTTTAACAGTGTTGATTCTTCCTATCCATGAGCAAGGAATATTTTCCCATTTGTTTGTCTCTTCTTGGATTTCTTTGAGCAGTGTTTTGTAGTTTTCATTATACAGGTCTTTCACTTTTCTGGTTAGGAAGATACTGAGATATTTTGGTTTTTTGTGTGCCTATTGCAAGTGGGATTGTACTTTTTATTTGGGTCTCTGCCTGCTTGTTGTTGGTGTATAGGAATGCAACTGTCTTTTGCACATTTATTTTGTACTCTGAGACTTTGCCAAAGTCCTTTATCAGTGCAAGCAGGTTTTTGACAGATTCTCTTGGATTTTCAAGGTATAGGAACATATTGTCAGCAAAGAGGGATAACTTGACTTTCTCTTTTCCTATTTGGATATTTCTGATTTCCTTCTCTTATCTAATTGCCCCAGCTAGGACATCCAACACAATGTTGAACAAGAGGGGTGAGAGTGGGCAGATCTGTCTTGTTCAATTTCAGGGGAAATATTTCCAGTTTTTGTCCATTTAGCAGTATATCTACGTGTTTATCATAGATGGCACTTACTATTTTGAGGTATGTTCCTTCTATTCCTAGGTGTTTGAGGGTTTGTATTGAGAAGAGATGCTGGATTTTATCAAAAGTTTTTTCTGCATCTAAGGAGATAATTATGTGGTTCTTGTTTTTACATCTGTTGATGTTTTTAATTACATTTATGGTCTTGCGGATGTTGAACCAGCCCTGCATCCTGGGGATGGAGTCTACTAGGTCATGGTGGATGATTTTTTTTTTTTTTTTTGAGTTGGAGTCTCACTCTGTCACCCAGACTGGAGTGCAGTGGCCGCTCCTGGCCACCGCAGCCTCGACCTGCTGGGCTCTGGCGATCCTTCCGCCTCAGTCTTCCAAGTAGCTGGATCTACAGGTGTGCACCACCACACCCAGCTAATTTTTTGATTTGTTGTAGAAATGAGGTCTCACCAAGTTGCTCAGGAGGGTCTCAAACCCGCTTTTTGAGATGTGTTTTTGGATCCAATTTGCTAGAATCTTGATGAGGATTTTTGCTTCTATGTTCATGAGGGATATTGGCCTATGGTTCTCTTTTTTTGTTGGATCTTTACCTGGTTTGGGTATCAGTATGATGTCAGCCTCGTAAAATGATTTGGGGAGAATTCCATCTTTCTCAATTGCCTGGAATACTTTCAATAGGATTGGTATCAGCTCCTCCTTGTACGTTTTATAGAATTCTTCTGGAAAGTCAACCATTCTAGGGGGTCTTTTTGTAGGTAGTTTTCATATGACAGGGTCAAGCAGAGGTATTATATCCTATGTGATTGGTTGTAATGTTGACCTCCAGCCAGGAGGTGGCATTTGTGGGAGAAAGTCAGCTGCCAAGGTGGCTGTGGACTTTCTGCTTGGTGTGTATCTCTCCAAGGAGGTACCCAGCCAACCCAGACAGTGGGCAGGGCTGTGGGCTGACCAAAGTTCTCTGTGTTTTGACCCTTTGAGGGAGGTGTGGGGGAAAGGAGCTCAAACTCCCCATGTACATTATTGGCTACCCAGTGGGGACTGGGTGGTGCTCCCTGGCCATTGGGGTAATGCTGTTGTGCAGAGAGGGCATAAAAGAGTTTACTCTGGGAGTGACAGGTTGCTATGCAACAGGTCCAATGCAGCTTCTCCACCTTAAGCCTCAGGTCTTCTGTGTTCTGAATGTCAAAGTACAGATAGCGTCAGGGCCTCCCAGAAGTTCTCGTTGGAGCCCACCCAGCCAGGAACTGTCTGCCACTACAGAGTTTGCTTTTGGAGCCCATCCCTTCCCAGGCTGACTAGAAAGCAGCAGATAGCAAGGCTTCAGACCCTGGGATGTGGTGCTGAGGGCTTTTTTTTTTTTTTTTTTTCCTGGACTACTCCACTTGAGTTTTGGCAGAGCATACCTGCTGGTTCTCATGAAAGACTGAAGTCCCGCAAATCTCAGGGGATCATACAAGTCAATGGCAAGAGTACCTACCTTCCCCATTGCATCCAGAGGCTTCTCATGGTCTGTGCCATGATCCAAGCTAGAGTCTGGCTAGTTCCAACCCAGGTTGATTTTTTTTCTTCTTTGAACTAGGTGATTATTATTATTTACAGTTACTATCTCAGAAAAGCCTTGTTTGCAACCCTGATCTCATTTTCAGACAATGTTACCTCACTTGTAATAATTACTTTCCCAACGGTTGTTCTCCTTTCTGGATTGTATGCTCTTTTGAGGATAGATACCTTATCTTTCTTATATACCATTCCTTCTCAGATATATGGCATATGTTTAACACAGCGTATGTTTAATAAAAGCTCTACCGGGAACCACAAAAGCATTTAAAAGAAGCTTTATAAAAGGGAAAGTAAAGTAGGATCCTATCATTGAAAGTAAAAAAAAAGTGGAGATACATCAAATATAATATAATTAATGGATAAGTAGAAATGCACTCAGCTGTGATTAAATCCCAGCACTTTGGGAGGCCGAGGCGAGTGGATTGCCTGAGCCCACGGGTTTGAGACCAGCCTGGGCAGCTTGGCAAGACCTTGTCTCTACAATAAATCCAAAAATGAGCGAGGCGTGGTCATGTGCACCTGTAGTTCCGGCTATTTGGAAGGCTGAGGCGGAAGGATCGCCGGAGCCCAGCAGTTCAGTTGCTGGGGTGGCCGTGAGTGTGCCACTGCACTCCAGTCTGGGTGACGGAGTGAGACTCCAACTCAAAAAAAAAAGAAACCTGAAAAACACATTAGGGATTTTACTTTTCTTATATCATGAGGAACCATGATGTAGGGACTGCAGAGTCTGTACAGCAGTCACAAGATTTTGATCCATCATGTTTACATTCCAGAAAGGGAAGGGCAAAGAGCAAAAGGTATATGTCATCTGAGTCAGCCCCCTTCTTAAGAACTTTCTTTAAAACTCCACCTAGCACCATCTCTTTACATCTCAGTGATAACTATGAAATATGACCACCCATATCTGTAAAGGAGGATTAGGAATTTGTTAGCAAAGGAGATAGCAAAAAGAATATTGGGTGGACAGTTAGCAGTCTTTACCTCAAATGTAGAGGTAGAGATTATACCTCAAATGCAGCCCCAAAATGTTAAGAGTAGTTCTACCAGAACTGGAAAACCATTTGTGATATTGATTATTTGTTTTATATTCTAAAGGCATTTTATTATTTTCTTTTCTCTTCACTCTTACATTTTTCTGCATTGAACAGCTATACTTGTAATCAGATAAAATGTTATATATGAGTAGTCAAAATTATCATACTAGAAATATAAACTAAGAAGGATTTGTCCTACCAGATAACAAAACACATTTTAAAGTTACTATATACAAAAATGAATTATAATAATAACAAATTGATCCTTTGAACCAATTAAAGATTTCAGAAACATACCTGTAAATATGGGAATTACTAAAAAACAAAGTTGTAAAAATCATTTATTCAATAAATGATATTAATAAAAGTAGATATCTGAAAGAAAATGTTAAGACAATACAGTACCATGAAACATATTCTAGATTAATATGTTTCTAAAGTGTAACAACCAGAGCTACAACACTTTAAAAAAATAAAGAATATTTTAATTATCTTGTAGGTGGAGAGGCTTTGCTAAACAAGACCAAAAAAAAAAAAAAAAAATCCAGAAGCCATAAATAAAGGAAGGATAATTGTATCTAAACAAAACTAAAACAATTAAAAGGTGTAAAACTTGAAAAAAAAATTTGCAGTATTTTAATAAACATAGGATTGATTTCCCTTAATCTAAAAATAGTTTCTTTAGGCCAGGCGTGGTGGCTCCCTACTGTAATTTCAGCACTTCGGGAGACTGAGGTGAGAGGATTGCTTGAGCCTTGGAGTTTGAGACCATCCTGGGTAACATAGTGAGACCTTGTCTCTACAAAAAAAAATCAAAAAATAAACTCCCAGCTACTCAAAAGGCTGAGGCAGAAGGATCACCTGATCCCAGAAGGTCAATCTGGTGAACCATGATTGTGCCACTGCACTCCAACCTGGTTAGCAGAGAGATTCCAACACACACACACACACACACACACAAAGAGATAGTTTATTTAATTAATATAGAAAAAATTCAATAGGAAACACAAATCTGGAGCCCAAGAGACAGGACAGAATTAGAGATAACAATTTGAGTTGTCAGCTTACACATGTTTTTTAAATCATGGAACCAGATGAAAGCACCTAGTGAAAAAAAGTAAAAGATAGGGAAAGGAGAGAATAGGCACAGGACTCAAGTTTGGAGGACAACTATTCAAAACATTAGAACACCAAGATAACCATTTGAAATTTCTTTTTTTCTTTTTTTTTTTTTGAGTTGGAGTCTCACGCCATCGCCCAGGTTGGAGTGCAGTGCATGCTCACAGCCACCCCAGCTTCCATATGCTATCTCTGGCGACCCTTCTACCTCAGCCTTCCAAGTAGCCGGAACTGCAGGCACGTGCTACTGCACCTGGCTAGTTTTTTGATTTATTGTAGAGATGAGGTCTCACCACGTTGCCCAGGCTGTTCTCAAGCCTGTGGGCTTAGGCAATCCCCTCACCTTGGCCTCCCAAAGTGTTGGGATTACAGGTTTGAGCCACCACACTCAGCCTCCATGTAAAATTTCTAAGCTAACATCATAAGTGGTGGCCTTCGAGGCTGCTGCTGGTGAAGACTTAAAGGAAAGCGAGAAAAATGTCATTGGAAACTGGAGGAAAGGGATGCCCTTGTAATGTAGCAGCAGAAAATTTCACATTGCTGACACCTACATTAACATGGAGAGTGGAAAATATACCATAAACTGGGTGGTTTCACTAAGATTTCCAGGTGAAGTGCTGAAGCTTTTGTTTTGTTTTTCTGTTTTGATTTGTTTTCCATTTATAGTAAAATGCAAGGGGAAATAGATGAGCTAAAGAAAGCACTTTGAAAATTGTCCACTTTTGGAAAATGATGCTAAGTAAAAAACAGCTTCAGGCAAAAAACAAAGGGCACAGTCAAGAAAACATGACCTCAAGATGAAGTTAAGTTAGTGACTGTAAAATCTTTTGTTCAGATTTGAGAAAGATCTAAGTTGATGTCTCCAAGAACCACCCAAACAATAGGGCTTCTCAGAAACTAAAAGATGTTGTATCTCAGCAGCTTCAGTGAGAGCCAAAAAAGTCTCATTTCAAATAGGTTTGTTGTTTAGCCCTCACTGCTTCCGTTTAATAGAGTGAACCTCAACGCAAAGACAGATGAAGAGCACACAGCAAAATAATATTGCTGCAGAGCAGAGGAATATTGTGCCATGCAGTCCTCCATGGGTTCAAAGAAATGGATGATACACATAGCTTCTATGAATCAGGAGCTCATGACAGATATACAAGGCTCAAGGAGAAAATAAGAAGACAATGAAAGGTGAAAAATGAGTTGGTAGTGCTCAGTTTGAAAGAGGAGGAGGAAGCGAATTAAAACATCACAGAAGTGAAGGTTATATTAATCACAGAATTTTTTAGAAAGAGAAGATGAAAGCAGGGCAGCAATAAGGAGGACTCACAAACATGCGCGCGCACACACACACTCAATTTTTAGAACAATTTTGGGTTCACAGCAAAATTAAAGAGAAAGTACAGAGATTTCTCATATGCCCCCTGCCCCATGCATGCATAGTCCCCCAGCTATCAGCATCCCACCCCAGAGTGGTACACTTGTTACAACTGACGAAACATCACGGACACCCAAAATGCATGGTTTGCATTAGGGTTCTCTCTTGATGTTGTACATTCTATGGGTTTGCACAAAGGTATAGTGACATGTATCTACACTATAGAATCATAAAGAAAAGGTTCATTGCACTAAAATTTTCTGCTCAGCCTATTCTTTTTTACTGTCTCCATAGTTTTATGTTTTCCAGAATGTTATGTAGTTGAAATTACAAAGTATATAACTTTTAATTTGGTTTCCTCTAGTTAGTAATATATATTTGTTTACTCCATGTCTTTTCATGGCTTGATAACTCACGCCTTTTGAGTACTGAATAATATTCCATGGTCTGGATGTATCACAGTTTATCCAGTCACTTACTGAATAACATGTTGGTTGCTTCCAAGTTTTGACAATTACAAATAAATCTGCTTCAAATATTTCTGTTGAGTTTTTGTGTGGACATAAATTTTCAGCAGGTATCTGCCTTCAGGTAAACACTAAGGAGTATGACTGCTAGATCATATAGTATGTTTAGTTTTGCAAGGAACTGCCGAACTATCTTCAAAAGTGCATTCCTACCAACAATAAATAAAGAGTTCCGGTTGATCCACATCCTCACCAGTATTTGATGTTGTCAGTAATTTGGGGTTTTGTCATTCTCTATTAGTTATGGTTATATTAGCTAATTAGTTCCAGGATTGTGTGTGTGTGTGTGTGTGTGTGTGTGTGTGTGTGTGTGTGTGTGAATTCCTTTCCTGGAAAGTAGCATGGGGATTTGTTACTTCATCAGTCTAGAAATGACAATGTCACATCCACTCACAGTCTGCTGGCCATAGTCACACAACTCTGCCTAACAGTATTGTAGTTTCCCAAGAGTTCAGGAAGGAAGGGTAAACAAAACATTGATGGGCTCTAATTTTATTAATCTCTACCACAAGTACAAAGCAAGATAGATACATGTTTACCTACCTTGGATATATCTCTTTAAGTGTTATCAGGTTTAGTAAATCACATACATTGTATGCAGGTAACCTCATTTTGTTAAAAAAGAAACATATCTGCCTTTCTGGATAACATATTCAGATATTCAAAGTTTTTCTCTTTTAGTTCTCCTTGTTTTATCCCATTTCTTTCTTCTTATTCAAGCATATCAGAGGCTCTGTGTTTCCCATCTTGGGGAAGAATGTAGCAATATGGCAGCAGAAAAATATCAGAGGCCACAATCTAGATCTTCAGTTCAGAGAGACATATCCTGCACTTCATGTGAGACATAGCCACTTCCCTATTGCATAATTCTGCTTTGATGGCTCACAGAGATCTCACTTATTTTCCCTGTAAACTTTCTCATCCTGTGCTCCTTATTTCAACATATCCCATCCACATCCATCCAGTGGTCAAGGTCACAACTTTAGTAATCTCCTTATCCAAACAGTCACCAGGCTCCAAACACCCCTGGAATCCATCCATCTTTTTATCTGCACCTTCATTCCATCTTCATCTTTCATCTCAGTTAATGTGACAGCCTCTTATCTTGTTTTTACCTCCAGTCTCTCTTTGTTTCAATTTCTTCTAAAGTATAAACTAGACTGTTTTTAAAAAAAAAACCACTTAAATCATTTAGCTTATTCCCCATAATTTTCAAGGATAAAATGACTTCCCAAATCACTCAAGTCATCATGCCAGTCTGCCTTTCCAGCCAAATTCTTACAGCGTATACCAAGCTGCTCTTCTTTCCCAAATGACAGGCTTTCTCTCACTAAGCATTTACATATCTTGCCTGAAACTCCTATCTGCTATATGCTAGATGCATGCCTATTTTTCTAATGGGTTGGTTTGATGTGCACTGATTACCAGAGCAGACACAAGCTCAAGAGCTTGGCAGACCTACACCTCTGTGCAATTACGATCAAGGAGAGGGGCTTTGAAGGGACTGTTCTCATTTTAAGACAGAGCATTCCTAAATACTCTTTCAAAGGTAGTTCCCCTCTGCACCTTCTGCCATCCCTTTTATTTTCCTTTAATTCCTGTCATGCCATTGTTTCCTTCATAGCTCTTCCACAATTTGTAATTTTATTTTTAACTTATTTTCTTCTCCCTGTTTTCTCCCTCACTTCAACTAAATTCTGAGTTCCATTAAAGATCTCACTTATATTCACAGTAGAATCATAAGAGCCTGGTATATAAGGCTCTCAAAAACTATTTGCAAATGAATAAGTTAAATAGTGAGTGATAGTGGCAACAATTATTACACCTAATAACTTTTTACACCTAATAACTTATAACTCTCACTCAATAACCATTCAATAAATGACACGTTTCTAGTTTTGTTGCATTTTGTTGCATTTTGGATCACCAAGAGGAGGCAGAAAGCACAAGATTACCTTGCTTTCTAGCATCTACAAGGAACTCAAACCTGCTGAAAAGAAAAAAACAAACAGCCCCATTACAAAGTGGGCAAAAGATATGAATAGATACTTCTCAAAAGAAGACATACAAGCAGCCAACAGATACATGAAAAAATACTCAGCCTCACTAATCATCAAAGAAATGCAAATTAAAACCACACTGAGATACCACCTAACTCCAGTCAGGATGGCCACCATCAACAACTCAAAAAACAACAGATGCTGGAGAGGATGTGGCAAAAAGGGAACACTTCTACACTGTTGGTGGAAATGTAAACTAGTACAGCCTCCGTGGAAAAGAGTGTGGTGATTCAAACAACTTATTTTCGAGCTTGGGATACAGGCATGCCTGCAACAACATGAGCACCACGCAGGAGGGTTCATGTGCCCATTCATGACAGCATGTTCACTTCCATTACTTTTACTGTGCTGAGTTCTTTCAAAAATTAAAAAATATATAATACGTTGTACTTCTCCTCAAGGAACTCATCTTTGTTTGGAGAGCCCCAACAGATATATAGGGAACTATGGATTACAATATAAAGGATATGTAATTAAGCCTCAAATAGTGCTATACACAACAAATATTAGGCCTCCAATTTTTCTCTGAGACTCAGTTTCCTCATGTGTAACAGAGTCATTGCATGGATCAAACATAAATTATATGAATTTTTTTCTGTAAGCTGTACAACACATTACCAATGCAATACAGTAGTATTATTAAAAATCTTCCCAAAGCAAAATGAGTTAAGCAAGACCACTCAGAAAACACAAACTGATATTGATAGAACACATTGACAGTACAAATGATTTAACCTTGTTTTTTTCATTATTCTTACTTAATTTCAACTGTAACATTCTTAACATAAAGGAAGCCTTCATGAGGACTGTGGAATCAGGAAGCATTTCTTGGCCAAGAATGCTTTTACTTGTGGCTCACACATTTTATTTCATCTAAAGAAGCAAGTATTAACTACTACTTAGCACTGTGTGTTCTCAGAGTGGAGAATATAAAGAAAGATTCCTTTCCTGAAAGAAAGATTACAAGTTAAAAGATAAGATGTAGAGAAATTATAAACAATGTCATACAAAGCAAAATGAAGTCTGGCCTCGCTGATGCCAGTGGAAAGATGTTGAGTTCCACAAGACAAAACAAAACATAAAATAATTTTGTGAATATCAGTGTTTATCATGTAATGTATACAAAAGATATCTGTGGTCTAACTTCCATCTTGCAGGGGAGACTTCCACTTTCTACTTTACTCATTTCTGTATTCCTTGAAATATTTATGTTTGCATAGCCTTTCCCTGGACTACATATAATGTACTATGTAATCTATGTAGATAGTATCTCTCCTTTCCTCTGTATATAGACTGACTGTCTCTCTTAACCTCTAGGGAGGTATTAGTACTACAACCTAAAACCATTGTTATAGAGAAGTACTATGAGTTTTAGTATGAAAACTTTGTTAAAATGTAATTGAAGAATTGGGGAATAGGTTAGTGGATGGTTGGGACCAGGACAGGAATAAAGGAGATGGATGTGGCTATAAAGTACAGCACGAGGAATCTTTGTAGTGGTGGAACTTTTCTATATTTTGATTGTATCAATGTCAACATCCTGATTGTAATGTTACACTATGGTTTTGAAAGATATTGCCATTGGATGAAACTAACTGAAGGGTACAGGGGATCTCTCCATAGTACTTCTTACAACTACATGTGAATCTGCAATTATCTCAAAAGAAAAAGTTTAATCGGAAAGTGATAGTAAGATTATAACTAACTGAATAAAATAGGAATCCATGCATCTATACTGGTATAAATAAGAGAATGAATAAATGGGAGAAGACAAAGCTTTTTTCTCACAGAACAATACTAATACATTTTGAAGGGAAAAGAGAATTAAAATTCACCATTTGGCAAGCATCAGAATAATGACTAATTCATCCAACAGATTAATGGATGTTAAAACTACATATTAAAATTTGATGAGGAACAGGATATTTACATAGTCTCAAAGTACCTCTCTACAAGATTCTCATTGCAAAGGAAAAAAGTGCAGTTTTCCTTACAGTGGAGAAACCTGGCAGGAACCACCTTAATCTTATAATCAGAATTAACATGATCAGTAATAGAACAACATGATGTGCTGTTTGAAAGAATGCAGTGAGAAGAACAACAGCAGCATTTCTGTCTTATTTTGCCAAGGATAAATAATACGAAATTGAAGGACATTCTATGAAATAACTGGCTTGTGATCTTAAGTAACAAGGTCATGAAGGTCTTTGTATTCCGAAGAACCACTTCAGACTGAGGAAAGCTAAAGAGATATGACAAATAAATACAGCAGTCATCCTGGACTAGATTATTTTGCTAAAATGGACATTATTGGACAAATTGATGAAGCTTGGAGTCTGTGAATTACATGGTAGCTTCTATATCAATGTCAATTTCTTGATTTTAATTATTATATTGAGGTTATGAAAGAGAATGCCCTTGTCTATAGGAATTACATAGTGACGTGTTCAGGGATAATGGGGCATCATGTAGGCGACTTATAAATGGTTCAGGGAAAATATTCTGTAAAACAGGTAAGATTTTCCATAAGTCTGAAACTGTTTCCAAATAAAAACTAACTTTAGTATAAAAATTTCTATTGAGAATTTTCGAAGCAGGCTAGAGCTGGATTAAGAGATCTCGTGCCCAATTTCTCCTCCTTCTAATAAACATCCATAGTCAAATGAGGGTAGCATGATTGAATATGGAATCCTATAAATCAAGGTTGACAAATAGTTTCTGTAAAGGGCCAGATGGTAAATATTTCAGACTTTAAGAGCCATACAGTCTCCGTGGCAACTACTCCACTCTGCCACAGCAGCACAGTCAGTCATAAACAACACGTAAGTTAATGAGGACATCTATATTCCAATACAACTTTATTTGTGAACACTGATATTTGAATTTCATTTGCTTTTCGTGTGTCACAAAATATCATTTTCCCAAACTTTAAAAAAAGGTGAAACCTGACCTTAGCTTATAGGTCATACAAAAATAAGTGGACTTGGCCTATTAGTTTGCCAACTCTTGTTTATATTTTCAAATGGTCATTACATTAAACACCATTACACAGATCACTAGCAAATAATCTGTGAATCTGAGCTTTATAACTTTAAGGAAAGAATTAAAGAATTTGCCATGTAGACAATACAAGATGTAGGTGAATGCTAGAGCAAGAACCGACCTTGCTTAGGAAGATTCATGACGCATACCGGCTCCTAGTTAGTTATACACATTTCTTCTGTGACACGTGCTTAAATTCAACCCCATTCATGAGTCACCCCCATCCTAATCCACAAATAAACATGAATTCTTATGACGGTTTGGAATCAAGTGAAGCTCAACTGAGATTTAAAAATAAGTAATTTGTTCAAAAGTCTTTTCATAAAAGTGTTCTGCCTACTTTGATATAGTGGAGAGACTTGATAAAGACATTTCTACAGTTTTTACCTAGCATGAGTGCACACTCTGGCTTTTCAGGGGAGGAGATAGACATAATACTACAAAAGTATAATATTTCTGAAGTTGAGAGACTACTGAAATAAACTGGAAAGAGGATTAACAGAAAGACACAAAAAGAAAACAATGGTTAATTTGGAAGAAGAAAGAGAAGACTGATAAGATTCATTAATTGTATAGCATTAGCTGAGGTTCTGAGTCTGGGAAATTACGGTTTCACTAATTTAAAAAGGGAATATGTGAGGGGTGGCTAGTTTGTAAATAAGAGTTCAGACGTTTGATTTCTAACAATCTTACATTCACCTAAATTTAAAGGTTCAGAATCCTCTTTCAAGTACTCATTGGGATATTCACTTGAAGAAACATTTTATCTTTTTCCTTAGTGATATAACAAGAAAATTTTAATTGGCACATAATTGAAAGATACATATCACTTTTATCTACTAAGCTATTAAACCTACAAGCTGAAAGATCATTGTGACTTTATAAACTTCTAATGAGAGTTTCTCATAAAGTCGTCAATATTTTTATAAAATCTGAGTTTTTCGAAAAAGAAATTCACTCAACAATTATCCTGTTGAGGTCCAGTACCAACCTAGCACATTGTCCCTCCTTTCACACAACATAAACCACCATCTCTTGGACGCTGGAAAGACTTATTACTCAGCTAGAAAAAAGCAGTTCTGGGCTGGGGGACCACATGACTGCTCAGGGTTCAGCAGCCCTTGCAGCAGGGAAATAAAGGAGATCACAGAGGGAAAGCAACATGCAATGCAAGCTGGAAGACTCTCCAGCAAGAGTAATAGCACTGACCAGAACCACACATTACCAAACACTGATCGAAAATGATTTATTAAGGTCCAATTAGTACGGTTTTAATTTCAAATAATCCATATCTTCTCCAGAAAATATGCACACGAGTAAAAGTCCAGGTTCATTTCTTTCACTTCCAATATAAAAGTTCTGTATTTTGTAAAAAGTATGTGCAAACATTTTTCTGCTAACTGGCTCTCCACATTCTTGTCACTGTGGGTACTTGACAAGTCTGCCCTCTGCTCAAATGCTGATCATGCACTGACTTCCTCCTGCCTAGACAGCCATTCATCTTCTGGACTTCTTTCTCTCAGACGTCCTCCTGACCTCCCCCAACCTGCTTCATGACTGTGTTGCATCACTGACTACTTAGTACAACAAACTGATGCAATTACTGCTTTACCTGGACAATGTATTAAACAGGTACCACTTAATACAGCATTGAGGTGATTCCTGGAGAATACAAAGTAGCCAATCACATAATGACACACTCAACCCATTTGCTATAGAAGAACCCCAAGCTATTAAATATGATGATCCTTATTCACTTGGCACATTTGATTTGTTTGAATTTTCTTCAATTCTACATTTCAGGTGTGGCTATCAAAAGCTGGATAACTGGTTACTCAAAAAAAAAAATTTGGAACTGCTAGATATATTAGAATGTCTTGGTTATTTTGACAGTTGACTTTCTAGTGCATTTTGTTATATTAAAAATTCACTCTCAACTAAAGTAACCACTGCATTTCTTTTGTAAAAAGGTGATTCAGCTGGCTTTCCTCACAACTGCCACCCATGCAGTGCAAAAGCAGGAAATTCCTTTTTACAAAAGGTAAAAGTATAAGACATTTCACATTTTAAAAAATCCTTCATGGGAATATGTCCTAAGTAAATAATCAATTACATGGACAAAGTTTTATGTACACAAAATTTTTGCAACTTTATAATAGTGAAAATTAGAGATACCTAAATAGTCAACAATATGGGAATGGTTAAATAAACTGAGTTGCATCCATTAAATGGAATATAATGTAGCTATTAAAATTATGTTTTTGTAAAATTTTTAATGCCATAAGAAAATGTGGCAATTTTGCAATGAAAAAAAACTAGTTATAAAACTGTTTACAATATGATCCCAATTATGTAAAAAAAAAAGGTATATAATACACATATAGGCATACATGGAAAAGGGCTGTTAAAGTGGGTAATTCTGGGTTGTGATATTATCATTAATCATTTTTGCTTTTTATACATGTCTTCATTTTTCAAGTTTTCTACAATGAGTATGATTTTATAATTCTGAAAAACAAAGGCTAGAAAAATTTCCTCTGATATACTGGCAATCCAAATACATTTGGGCATTTTAAATATGTGGAAAAATATCACTGTGCTTCATCTCCTATGACTTTTTTGGAATATGTATTTGTTTGGTAATAAACTTACATTCCCTGTTTTATGCCTGTTACAACACTTTAAATAAACAGTTAATATTGTGATTAGAGCATTGTTTGTCTCATAACCTAAACAAATACTGGCTTGGAAATCTAGGTTCTTATATTCCCTAGAAGATTTAAAATTAGTATCCTTTTAATCTTTTTAAGTAAGGCATACTGCATACATACATTACATGCATGCTTTCTAACAAAAAAATAATTCTAATTTACAGTTTTCCAATATAAGGAAAAAAGTAGAATTGTGGTAGTTTAAAAACAGTCTATAGTCTTATCCATCACAAACATGCTGATAGGCATAAACATGTTTATTAAGTGAAATGTATCCTTTAAAAACAAAAAAAAAGGAAGCCTGTATGTAAATGAAGTTGTGGATTCAATTCATCAGAATTTATTCTGACTTGCACCAAACCACACAAAATCTTTTTTTAAAGTCTAGTTAGTGTAGTCTAAATGGATACTCCAGAGTCTATTCTTGAATTCCGTTGCAAGAACTCCACTTTCTACTTTCAGAAAGCATGAGGATCAAGACGAGAGCTGTCAAATAAGCTAATTTCCAATATGTATCATCAAGTCTTGTGGGTCTAGAAAGGAATACTGTCATTGGTTAGTGTTTAAGTACATGAGTTGATTTTTTTTCTCCTCTCTCACATCCCACCTTGCCCTGGCAATTGGGTAGGGGGAGGCTGTTCATCCTGCAAGAGAGGATGGCTGGCTTCACATCTTAGTTTCCGTTCTAAACCACAGAGTGGTCATTGCTGTGAACTCCGGCCAAGATGGTGTGGTTGAGGGAGGAAGCTGAGCGATCTGAGCCTTCCGTGGGGCCGCTGGGGTTCTCGCTGCGCTGGCAGCAAAGGATCTGCCTGAAGGTGGCGCTCATCTCTTTGTCGCGATAGGAGTAAATGATGGGGTTCATGGCAGAGTTGAATTCAGCAAGGAGAAGGAAGAACTTCTCATAGGCCAGCACGTCACACTGTGGACAGCACACGTCTAGCAGTAACAAAACCAATCCAGGAGTCCAGCAGATGATAAAGGCCCCTACAAGAACAAGGATAGGGAGGATTTTTTAAAAAAAGAGATTTTTAAAAATATATTATTTAACATACAAACATAAAGTGAAATGATTTCAGGTCAATATACAAATTCTGAAATTGGAAGCCACCATCATCATGCAAATGAAGTGTTCATTTTCTGAAATAATCAGAGAAAAGTTTAATGATAATCAACTTGGCTTAATTTTATTATTTCAGATCCTAATAAAATTGAGCATTTATGAAACACTGAGATGATTATTTTGAGCAAAACACAAAGAGTTTGATATGCAACTGAGACATGAAAAACTGTATTCAGGATATACATGTTACCTCTTATAAAGGCATGGTTTTTCATAGCAAAGGATTGTTTTCAGACAAAAGATAAACACCTTGATAAATGTCTTTTAATGTTTTCTCAAAACACAGTTTCTAGATTCAGATTACCTGGACTCAAATCTCCACTTTGCCACTGAATAAACTGGGTGGACTTGGGCAAATTACTTTCTCACCTCAGTTTTCTCATTTGAAAAATAGACATGATTATATTTACCTCATGAGGTTTGTTGGAAAGATTAAATGAGTACTAAGAAGATAATCACTCTATGTATATATTAACAGTAACAGTAATAATAGTTATTACCTACTCAGTAACATGGACCTGTTTGGAAATAGCAATTTCCAATGATAAGATGTTTTATTTTATTTTTATTCAACAATCACCAGCCGGGCACAATCCCAGCAATTTAGGAGCCCAAAGCAGGAGAATTGCTTGAGCCCAGGAGTTTGAGATCAACTTGGGCCACATAGTGAGACCTTGTCTCTACAAAAAAAAAAAAAAAAACTTAGCTGGGCATGGTGGTGCACACCTGTAGTCCCAGCTACTAGGGAAGATGAAGCGGAAGGATCACCTGAACCCAACAAATCAAGCTTGCAGTGAGCCATGATTGTGTCACTGCACTCCAGCCGGGAACAAAGTGAGACTCAAAGCAACAACAAACCAATCATACTTACACAGTGCTTTTCTATATGCTTTACCAATAATAACTCATTTAATCTTTACAATGGCCATATGACATATAAAGTAACATCCCCATTGTATAGCTGAAGAAACTGAGGCCCAAAACATTTAAAAATAACTTGCTCAAAGTCACCGTATTAGAAAGTGGCAGACAGGAGACAAATCCCAGAGTTTCTGCTCTTAGAGGCTGGTTCCACTGTCCAAGCTCCAGAAAATACATTACACTCCCACTTCTTGAAACCAGTACAATTAAATATTTTAAATTGCATTATGCTTCAGATGTTTTTACTAATAACGTAGATCAACTTTGTTCTCTTTCTTCCTCAAACTATTCTGATTCATTAATATTTTCCTGTAAGAGGAATGGAAATATAGATGACGTTCTTTTTTTTTTTTTTTTTGAGTTGGAGTCTCAGTCTGTCACCCAGACTGGAGTGCAGTGGCCGCTCCCAGCCACCGCAGCCTCCACCTGCTGGACTCCAGCGATCCTTCCGCCTCAGCCTTCCAAGTAGCTGGAACTACAGGCGCGCGCTACCACACCCAGCTAATTTTGTTTGTGTGTTTGTTTTTGTGATTTATTGTAGAGATGAGGGCTCGCCAAGTTGCCCAGGCGGGTCTCGAACCCGCAGGCTCAGGCAATCCACTCACCTCAGCCTCCCAAAGCGCGGGATTACAGGCTGAGCCACCAAGCCGGGCTGATGACGTTCTTAATTCCATCTTATTTAGTTCCTGAAATCACACATTATTTGAATCCCAGGAAAAATGGAGGTTGTAAAATTGCATTGAACCCTACCACCGCTTTACCCCAGGATCTTCTGGGGATCCTCTACTGCAGTGGTCCCCAATCTTTTTGGCATCAGAAACCGGTTTCGTGGAAGACAATTTTCCCCTGGACGGGGCGGGGCGGGTAGTAGGGGGGCGATCATCAGGCATTAAATTCTCTTAAGGAGTACGCAACCTAGATCCCTCGGACACGCGGTTCACTCTAGGGTTTGCGCTCCTAAAAGCTTCTAATGCGCTACTGATCTGACAGAAGGCGGAGCTCTGCTGGCCCACTGCTCACCTCCTTCTGTGCTGCCTGGTTCCCAACAGGCCACGGACCGGTCACGGTCTTTGGCCCGAGACTTGCGGACCCCTGATCTACTGAAAGAACATGAGTCAACAGGAGTGGTGGGCACCACTGTGTCCCATTACCACTCACCTAATGGGCCCCATAGGTAATTAGGCTACACAATAAGCAGACAGGGAATTAGGGTGACCCCAGAAGTACCTTTGAATCTTTAGATTTAAATGGCGCTTGGCCTTGGTGGATGCAGGTTTGGAATGGAATCATGGATTTGAACCAGACTCAAGGAATGAGTTCCACAAAATGTAAACAAACGAGATTTGGTCTCCAGACAGCCTACTTTTGAATGTGAGCTTTCTTTTTTGAAACTTTTCAGCAGGGAAATGAAAATAAAGGAGAAAAGTACCCCCATAAAGCTCTTTGTTCTACAACACAAAAGTGTATTGGTTTTAAACTGCTGTTCACTTTGAAGACTGTCCAAGGTACTTCATTTTCTAATAAATACAATACCTTAGACTTTCCTTAGACAGAAAAAAAATATTTCAAATATCAGGAGATAATAACCAAGGAGCTATTTGAACTTCAATAAAAATGTTAATAAAGCATTCATTCCAAGTCCTTGAATTTCCTTGCTTGAAAAATCACTCAGAAAGCCAAACATAAAGGAAAATCAAAGGAATGCCTCTTGGGTTTCAGAAATAATGCATTATTCATCGAGAAGCCAGGAAGGGAATTATTCTCAGGATGGAAAATGCTTGGATGGAAAATGCATGGTCCTATTATTCCATTTACTTGGAAACTAAAAACACACAGGCCCTTCATGAATGGGAGAGCATTCTTTCAAGTTTCCTTTCCCCTTTCTTTTATCAAAGCTCTAATTGAACTCAAATTCAGAGCTTGATTAGATACCAGCAACATGCATCTCAATAGCTAGATTTTTTTTTTTAATAAAATGATCTTTTCTCCTTCTAGGCAGCAGAAGGGAACATCTTTATTCTCACGTACTTGCTCAAACTGCTTGACTTTGTTCAAAAGGGAGAGAATTCAAATACAGTCATTTGTTTATAATTTCTTTTTAAATGTTAACATTTAAAAAGAGTAAGATTTTTCCAAAAGGAGTCCGTAAGACCAAAAAATGCAAGGAACCCTGTTATACAGGAGACAGGAAGTGGGAAACACCATAGCCTGACACAGGAACTAATGTATGGGGATACTTCACTGAGGAACCCAGAGTTCTCTCCCTTCTTCCTCACTGAAAGCGATTGGTTTTTGTACTGTGATTAGTCCCATCCACATAGCTCTAACGCTCTGTGGGTCTTCAAAACTTGATCCAATATTTCAGTAACTCACAGTAGAGACCAGGTGTCAGAAATTAACATCTAAAACCAATCAGACAGAATTTTCTCTTCTTCTTCCTCTCCTTCTCTTTCACAGAGGTGTCAAGGATCAAACTGACCAAAAAATGAGAATGCACCATAGAAAAGGAGAATGGAGCCTGGAAAATCCCAAGGCGGTTAGTCTCCTAACCATAGTGAATGAATATTCTGAAATCAAATTTGCTCAAATTATAGATTTCCTCCTAAGCTTCTAAAAACAAAAGTGAACCACACCCAGGTCCCTTTGATAATAAGTAGCCAAGTATAATTCAGTTGGGTTCGAAGACTTGAGATATGCATCATGCACCCTTCCTACCTGTAGAGAGTCGAATGCACGCCTAAAAGACAGACTGAAAAGAGTTAAAACAAAACAAAACCCTCCACTCAGAATCTGTAAAGTGGAGAAGTAACAGCTCCCTGCCTACTCCACAAGGCATGGTGAGATCAAATTGAGACAGAACTTGTAAAAACCTTCTATAGACTACACATCTACCACAATCCATTGCTATGTCAGTGGCATAGACATGTGAAGGCTGGGGTAGCACAGCCCTAGGGCAGATTCCCCCAGGGCAGAATGTGAAAATATGTTTTGAATGGTGAAGGTCTGGCATTTCAAAAGGTTCTGAGAGTATGCTATCCTGATTATAAGAGATTCCTAGGATTTGCAGTAGGGTATAAGGAGGATAACAGGAAGTAAGAGACAGGGAACATAGGGAAGCAAAGAAGCTCTAGATCATTCTGGAGGTTTCCGTGGGTCAATTCAAAACCTACCAACATGGGAATAAAATATGGCATTCAGTAGGAATAATGCTTTAGGTAGTTTGTATGTTTCCAGCACATTTCTGATGAAGAAATCCCACAGACCAAGGCACAACACCAAGAAATGGCATACAGCAATATGAAAGAGGAAGTACAAGTAGTTTACGATTATTTATCCTAAAGTCAGAAACAGAAGTGGCAGAAAAGATGTCCAAGGTCATGAAGGCCTTGTATATCTGGCTAAAACATTTGAAATTTGTCCAGTCCAGCATAATTTCTTAATCCCAGCCACACATTACAATAGTCTGCAGACCTTGTAAAAACAAATAAACAAACAAAAAACTTCACCCACCCCTTCCCCGATGAGATTTTAATTTCATTGGCTTCACTGGTCAGATTTTCATTTAAGATACAATACTGGTAACAGAGTGGAAGAGGAAAATAATCAAAGTAAAGACAAAAATATCAGGTATTCCCAAATTCCAGAAGAGAAATTCAAAATCAGAGCAGTAGCCTGGGAGAGAAGCTGAATAATTGGACAGTATTTAGGAGGTAGACTCCATAAGATGGACTGGAAAGATTAAAGAGTCTAGGATGACTCCTAGATTTTCAATTTGGGTGAAGGATGGATGGTGGTAGCTTTTACTGAGGGAGAAAACACAGGAGAAGATATTGACTGGTGTTGTGTTAGCAGACATGAGGAGAAGGAAGTTGATGATCTGGTTCTGTATGTGTTTACTTTCAGGTGCACCCAAAACATTAGATGGAGATGCCTTAGAGGCATCATGATAGGCTCATGGCAATTTGATTCCTGGGAAAACTGTCTCTCAGTGTGCAAAAACATAACACAAGTGGTTACCTTCTACCCGATTTGCCAGTATCACAAATAATGCAAGAAGGAGGCTATTCGAAGCATATCTGTGGGCTGCTCTTCCTTGAACAAACTTTCTTCCTTTCTTATACATCTGTCAAAGCAATCGGTGAGGGCCCTGATGCCCACAAAGATGGAGGAGGGGTGCTGGAATGCAGACGCAAAAAGCAGGGAGGAATGAGGCTGTTTTGGAACAACAGGTCACAGCTGCAGACCAAGATCATATTACCACACCTTCCTTCAAATCTACACAACCACATCAGCTGAATAATGCTTACCATCTGGTCTCACAATTAGAGTCTTTTTTCTAGAGTGACTTTTTCCTAACTAGTTGAACTCTGCTTTCATATGGAACACAAGATCCAAAGTTAAAGAGGAAAACAGGCCTTGTCAGAGAAGACCTCTAAGGATAGAGCCCAAGATTTTTAATGAAAAAAACAGAAAGTGTTTCCAGTATGGCTGGCAAAATTGTTTTTACAAAAGAATCAGAAATCCCACAGATCTGAAACAAGTCAAGGTAAATCAGTTCAACACCAGCACTGTGCCCAAGGTAGTCTGATTCTTCTTTTTTCTCAAATGAGATCCTGGAAACAGTTCTCCATATCTCAAGGGCTTGGGGGTGGGGATTAAGTGAGAAAATCAGTGTTTGAGTACATAAATTACTTTTTTCCATTGTTACTAAATTGGGTGTTCTCGCAGGTCAACTTGCTATCCCAGATCCAATCAAATTTTAGTTCATCTCTATAGTTACATTGCAATTTCTGCTATTAAGATACATATGTAAGACATGGTTAGCTAGGAAGTCCTTGTATATTAGATATCGTAAAGGAAGAAATGTTAGAAAATAGACCAGAGATACAAAGCTTCTTATTCCCCTGTCTAGTAGCTAGGGGTTCATTATAATGGGGTGTATATGGATGGCTTTTTGAAAATTTTTTTCTAAAAGAGTAACCTAGATTCATTATAAAATCATTTTTCCTAGTCATTGAAAAGATATAATTAATTTAACTGAGATACTCCGTAATATTATTCTTCTATAATTTTATTTCTATCTTGACACCAAATTCACTTAGTTTAGTGTCCAACAAACACTTCCACTTCTTCCTGGTCACAGCAAATGTTGCATATATTTAAAGTTTCACGATTTCCTTTACTGGGTGACATGCTCCAGTGTTTCTATTACTGCCTCTTGAGATCAACATTTACCTTCTTAGAGAAGGGCATTAATACCACACAGAAACAGAAAGCAGAGTAGAATACTCATTATGTTCTCTTTTTAACATTTCTTGGTGACCATTTTAGCCTCAATACCGCCTCATCAATACAATGTTACCTTTCCTACACAAGAGAATACTGAAGCTGCCTCCCCTTTGGCATTTTATACTCTCCTTAGCATCACGCAGTGAGTGTCACACATACATGCTCCACGTACTACAACAGACACTAAATCTTATTACACAGCTGTACACTGAAAAGTTCACACTGAAGTGACTTGTATGCTGGTGCCGCTTCTTACAGAAGACACTTTGTGCTGAGCAGCCAATAGAAACCACTTCTCCACTGGTACAACCCTAGCCAAGTGAACAATACCTTTTATCTGCCCCTTGCAAAAGGTCTCTAACCAATTCCTCTTCCTCCACACTTCTTGCGTAAAGTCCAGCTTGTACACCACAGCCAGGATGATCTTTCAAAAGCATAAACCAATTCACATTATGTCACTTTCCTGCTTAAAATCCTTCAAAGTCTTTCTACTTGAAATCTTTCCTGTGACCCATAATGCCTTACACCTGACTGACCTCTGCCAGTTTCTTGGATCTCATCTCTTTCCACTTACCTCTAATAGGTTCCAGCCACACAGACCAAGCTCATTTCTGTCTCAGGATCTTTGTATTTATATCTCCGTCTGCTGGGAATACTCTCTGCAGTTCTTCATGCCTACGTATTTATCATTAAATGTCACTTCCTCAAAAAAGACTAGCCTTGGTTATTCCTGGCTAAAGCAGCAGCCGCCACCACCACCACCACCACCACCACCACCACCACCAAAACCACCACCACATTATCCCAATTCATCATGTTTATATCCCTCATCTGACCCCCAGGTTGTTTTATTTTGTGGTTTATATGCTTATCATTTATCTTCTCTCAACAAGAATGTAAGTTCCATGAAGGAAGGAATGCTACCTTTTTCATGTCTTTATCTCTAGCATCTAGAACAGTGCCTGGAAGACAATAGATACTCAATATATCTTCTGCTAGGTTAACTAGCAAGTCACAACTACCTGCCTATTAGACATATCCAAAAAAAAAGAAAAATTAATTAGCATAAATGTCATTAAATTATGCTTGGAAAACAAATATTGGTATCTACAGCATTGCAAGGTCTTTGGATGCTACAGGGCATTCAAAAGGGCATGAGATAGACTCTATATGCAAGCATCTTATTAAATATGCATTGTTACTACAGCAAAATCGAACCTATTGTTATTAATACTGACTGGTGTCATATTTTCTATGAAATTCTCTGAGTACGAAGAAACCAGGATGGGTCAGGAACCAAGACACAGCCACATTTCTACTATAGGAATGGTTCAATAGAATAATGTCACCTCCAAGAAACACTACTATAGGCTGGGCTCTGTTGTCCCTAGATATTGTCTGCTGCACCACCAGACCCCAGATTCTGTAGTAGATGCCTGGAAAAAAAATTACGAATACACCCAACACACCTTTGTCTTAGTCCTTCAAGTTCAAAGTTCCCTGCAGAGTTCCATGGAGGAATATTTTAATGGCCATGCTTATTTTATCACATCCATGCTCTAGCTATCAGAGGGTGGGGAGAGAGAATACATCCTCTTCCCCTTCTCCACCATACAACATCTCACCATTTAAAAAATATATACAGTTCTATTTATCAGCATAATCAGTACCCATTTAAAATACTAAATCTGTATATTCACAGGTTTTTTTTTTCCTCCAAGTGTCATATTTGCATTTTTTTGTAGGGATTCAAACTGATAAGTCGTTTTCATATATTTATGTCCTGATAATCTATAATACAACTTATTTAACTCATACAAACACTTATAATTTATGAGGGCTGATAAGGATATTCTCATTAATCTCATTTTTCTTCCTAGTACTGTGTATTAGCTCCTTCATTTTTAGTGACTGATGTCTAAATAATGGTATGAAGCTAATAAATAATCTTTAAGTTATGAGGGTTTACTTTTTTGTATAGAAAATTTGGAAAATACAGAAAAAATATGAAGAAATTTAAACAGTCAATTATAATCCTACAAGATAGATATAGTTTAGTGTATGATTTTATATCTTTTAAATGTTTTCTTTTAATCTAAAATTATGCCTTTGTTTCTAGCTACATATGAAGTTAATATAGAAAAGCTGAAAAAGTTAGATTACTACCCTACCTCACCATAAATATAACTACTACTAACACTTAATGTGTTTTATATAAATTTGAAATACATTTTATTTTCAGCATTTACATAATTATAATCATACTATGCTACAGTCTTATATAATGATTTTATCATAAATATTATATTGGGGGCATTTTCTGTATTATTGAATGGTATTTGCAAACATGAATTTTCCTGGCTGCATGTAAGTACAACAATAACTTATGCTTAAACAGATAAAAAATTAAGACTATTTCTAATTTCCCCTATCACGAATAAAATTTCAGTGGATGTTTTTGTACATGAAATATTTGACCAAACCTTTTCATTTTTTAAAACAAAGATTGCAAGAAGAGGTTTTACTGGGTAAAAAAGTATAATTGTTTGCTATTGTTACATATAGCTAAATTGCCCTTCAGCAGGCTTATATATAGATTTAGGCACCTATAAACAGTATATTTGAATTGCTAATGCAACCCTTAAAAATTTTAATCATTACAAATTTTTAAAATCTTTGTTATTTTGATAGGCAAAAAAATCTCACAACAATATGGATAGTCTTCACAAACAACATATTATTGACTATTAATGAAATCAAATATCTTTTTATATATTTATTGGCCATCTAAATTTGTTATTATATGAACTGTTCAGGCCCTTTGCCCATCTTTTTTATTTGGGTGTTAGTGTTTTTATTACTAATGTGCTGTTAACTCTTCTATGTTTAAGATGAATAAACCCTTATTGATCATGTAAATTGCATATATCTTCTCACATGTTATAAACATTTTATTTTTAATAAATTAAAATTTGTGATTACTTTAATCTTATTTTAGTTTTTTGCTTTATGGTTGTACCCACAAATGTTATTTGCTTTTCCTTGTTAGTACTTTCATGTTTTAATTTTAGCTCTGAATTTTCTGGAATTTATTTTGAATATTTTATTTTTAAATTTACTTTTAATCTATTTTTTAAACTGGCAAAAATTGCATGTATTTATGGTAAACAACATGTTGTTTTGATAAATGTATAAACTGTGGATGACTAAATCAAGCTAATATGTTAAGTAGTCAATTTTCACAATGATTTCACTTTTATATGTGTATGTGAATATACACATTTATCCACATATTTTATATACATACCAGTATCCTAACCGCAATGCAGGCACTTTATTAACAGTCTTGAAGAGTAAGCATTACCATCTTCATATAAGAGTTCCACAAAGAAAGAACAGAAAAATGGAAGAAAAGATATAATCAAAGACATAAAAGAAGAAAAATTTCTTGGGATGAACATTTGGTCTTCAGATTCAGAAGCTCACTTAGTGCTAAGCAGAGAAAATAAACAAACATACACACCTGCATATCTTAATGAAGTATCTGAAGTCTAAGTATAGAGAAACTCCCTATAGGCTTGGGGAAGTGGGGCCAGGGCAAACAATAAATTACCTACATAGGAATGAGAATCACTGTGGAATCATACTTCTCATCTCTGACACTGCATATTAGAACAGTGGAACAATTTCTAAAATGTTGAAATTTAAGATTTTTAGCATATAATTTCAACCTGTAATATATGGCCAAATTGTTTACAAATACAAGGGTTAGTTTTAATGGGTGCATACACAAATGGTAAAAGTATAATCAAATACATGGGAATTGATAAGCAGCAATTTCAGGACAACTTCTGAGAAGAGAGGCAGGAGGATAGAATGAGGGTCAGGGATTTGGTTATATCTATAATTCTTTTTTAGAGACCTGAAGAAAATAAAGCAAAATGTTAGCATTAGTTTGATTTTAATGTTGGTAAGCAGATGTTTGCTCTATTACTCTATGTGTTGTTTTTTTATTTTTTCATTTTTGTTTTGTTTTGTTTTGTTTTTAGAGACAGCATCTCACTCTGTCACCCAGAGTACATTGACATGATCATGACTCACCACAGAATTGAACCCTTGGGCTCAAGTAATCCTCGTGCCTTAGCCTCCTGAGAAGCTAGGACTACAGGTAAATTCCCCCACTCCCAAATAATTAAAAAAAATTTTTTTTTGATAGAGACAAGGTCTTACTATGTTGCCCAGGATTTCTCAAACTCCTGGGCTCAAGTGATCCTCCCACCTTGGCCCCGAAAGTGTTGGCATTACAGACATGAGCCACCATGCCCAGCCTACTTTATGTGTTTTTATATGTATGTTTTATGTGTAGTTACATATGTTTCCATGTGTATTTAATATTCAAATGTCTATACATTTAGAAAACAACATGAAACTAGAAGTCATGGTGATTTTTCTTTTTTGAAAAATAAGAGATGAGGAGAGTAGGTAGAATAGTAGAAACCATGCTAAAAGTTTTGTCTTGTTTGGAGGATACAGTAGATGCTAATGACAACTTGGAATTTTTAAAGTATGTTTTTAAAATTTAAGGTTAGCCACTGGTAAAAATAGATATTGGATGTACAATTCAAACCACTAAAGAAACAAATAAATTTGAAAAAAAGAAAGAAGAAGAAAACAGGAAAAAAAAAAACCTCAATGTATCAAAAGGCAGGAAAAGAACCGATAGAAACAAAAGCAAGGCAGCAGACACACACACACACACACACACACACACACACACACACAATCAAGAATATGTCCAAACATCATAAATGTTATACCCTTAATTTCCTTATTTTAAAAAAACAGACTCTCAGAATTGAGTTAAACATGATTTTTAACAGCTTTTTGTTTCCCTTGAACTTCTAATTGCATTTTTTTCATCCTCTTTTTATTGATCAGAAGAAACACATGGTTTATTTCAGCAAAAGCATGCCATAGATGTGCTTCCAAATTTTAAAGTATATGATTTTTCCCTAAAGACATTTCAAAAAGCCCTATGATTTACTATCCCAGTTGAATCAATTGATTTCTAGATCTGTTTCTCCGCTTCCACTGGGAGTTGCTTCTGTTTATGTATCTAGGTGGTACACTGTTTCTTGTAACCAATCTTTCTCTGTTTTAGAACTCCTCCCTCATTTCTAGAGTATATCCATAATTTTCTAGAGTAGATCCATAAGCATTCTTTCCAGAAAGTTTGCATAAGACCAAAATCATTTTCTCTCACAACATTGTCTTCTAGCATTTAGTATTGGAGATGAGAAGTCTGGTATTGTATGATTCCAATTCCTCTTGTGTAAAGCCCTTATATAGTATGCTTCCTCTTGCACTGACTTTCTGCTTTCTGGACATAGTAGCTTTTCAATTCCTTTCAGTCTGTCAAAATTCCTCTATCCATGGACCTTTCTACATGTTTTTCTCTCTTCTTGGAATATGACCTCCTTCCCTGCCCCCCTCAACTTAATTCTTACTCATTCATCACCAATCACTGCTTCTGAGATGCTTTCCCCGATTAAGTCAAAATCCTTTTGTTGGCTGCCTGTATATCTTCTTTTAAGAAGTGTCTAACCATGTAGTTTGCCCACTTTTTAATGGGGCTGTTTGTTTTTTTGCATTTGAGTTCCTTGTAGATCCTAGATGTTAGGCCTTTGTCAGATATACAGTTGGCAAATATTTATTCCCATTCTGTGGGCTGTCTCCCTGCTCTCTGGATGGTTTCTTTTGCTTTGCAGAGCACATCAGTTTGATGAGGTCCCACTTGTCTATCTTATTTTTTATGGTATGATCACTTAGGGTTTTGATCAAGAATTGGTTGCCAATTCCAGTTTTCATAAGGGTGTCTCCTGCATTTTCCAAAATT